>PVIW01000875.1:0-59015 GCA_004026585.1 Noctilio leporinus | reverse complement strand
TTAGTTGTTTCTTTACCACAACCTTGTGAAGTGGGCAGCTCTCTGACCTCCTCTTTATGATGAAGCCATGACTCAGTGTCCAAAGGATGCTGGCGTTGGAGGGGAGCCCTGAACCATCAGTGGCCCTGCGAAGGCACTGCTCCCTCCAAGGGAAAGAGAAAATGGATTTAAGCTGGGTCCACAAGTCACTCCTCCCCACACTTGGTCCCCGGAATTAGTCTTCAGGCCCCTGTCAAAGGAAACTGGTTGATTGACAACCAGACAAGTCCTTATACAGGCATTTTCTTACCCCGGGAGGTCTGCAGACAACCTGGAGAGGCGTGTAGAAGTCACCAGCCTCATGCAGGGCGTATGGGGCAAGGGATGTGGGGCAGAATGGGCCATTCTAAGGGTTCTGAGAGTCCTGGGTAGAGTCTGGCCTAGGCCCTGAAGGGGGAAGGCTTTGGAATCACATAGGCCAGGGTTCAAGTTCCGGAGCCCCACCTGCCAACCCAATGACCTTGAGCAAGTCTCTGCAGCAATTTAAACCTCACTTCTCCTGTGTATATAATAGGGATAATTAATAATAGGATTCACCCTAGAGGCTTGTTGAGTGGCTTAAATGAGGTGAGACATGTGGGTAACCAGTTCCTGGCACGTAATAAGTCCTCACATAATGGTTGTTATTATTTTTACCACACCACGTCCCTCAGAACATAACGTTAGTATATTCCTAGGCCCAGGATGCACAGTCCTGGAATGTCAATGATTAGGGGAAGTGGGATGTGAAAAGGGTTGTATAAGTGAGGTTAAGAAAAGTAGCTGAAAGTAGTTTGGGGGTAGGGGATGGTCTGGTAGATATGGGAAGATAGGGGAAGGCAGCCTTAGGTGGGGACACAGTAGGTTCAGAGGCCCAGAGGCAAGACCGAATATAGTCCTGCCCCCTGGCCTTTGCACATGCTGTTCTCAGTCAGCCTTCTGGGAGTCCTTCAAAGTCCCACCTTAGTACCCTTCTTCCAGTTTGCTGGAAGGATCTTCTAGCAGATCTTCAGTAGATGATCATCTTCCCTTTGCTCTTATTTCCTCAACTTCCCACTTCCTTGGTTGGGTTTCCCCTCTCCTGCTTATGTTCCCATAGCATGTTACCCACTGTCCATCTTAGCCCTGGGCACATGTATTGCAACTGTTCGTTCTCTTCTGGCTTTTTCTCCCATTTGACCAGGAATTCTCTAGGGCATGCTTGTCTTTATCAGATATTTTGGGGAAGGTGGTAGTCCCAGGTTTGAGGTGGTCCATTTGGACACACTTCCTACTTAGTGACTGAGCATCAGGGAGCCACCCTGAGCTCTTCAGGGACTGAAGATCCGCTCAGAGCCAGCCCAGAGCTCACGTGAAGCGACGCCCAGGGGATGTCTGTTGAATGAATGAGTGACCGGCATTCTGAATTTTGTAGCTGCTTGTACTTGTCTGGAATCAGTGCTCTCCTGGCCCTGCCTCACATTGTGGGTCAGACTCCCATCCGTTTCCTGGATCTCAGCAGCTCCTCCGCTGTTTTCAGATTAGTTATGGAAGAAGATGGCTTTCTTTTCTTGCCGCCACCCAGCAAGGTCCCAGCCTGTTTCCTGGAGAGAACAGAGAGTTTGCAGGCAAAATCCCCCAGAGGGGAGAGTGCTTGCACTGCCCCAGTTTCCAGAGACGGACGCTTTTTATAGTCAACACCCTCAGAGCACGTTGTACCCAAAGGGAGGCTGGAGGGAACAGGCGAGCAATCTGGCTTCCCAGCTCCCTTCTGCACCTTCTCCCTGCCTGTGGGAGGAGGCGGGGCTGTGTGGCCCTGCCCCCAGGTGCACTTCTCTGCTTTGCTAGACCCTTCTCTTTCACCCAGACTGATCTGGCCAGGGCAGGTCACCCCCACCTTGCGCAAGGCTGGGGGTGGCAAACTCCACTGTGTAATAGCTGCATGCCTTGGGCTGGTCACTGAGTTACCTCAGTTTCTCCATGTGTAAAATGGGGGTAATAACCACAGTGCATACTTCATTTCATCATTGAGGAGCAGAGGATGGAATGTTGGTGTAATCACAGGGCCTAGCAGATGGGAAGTGCTGTGGACAGCATCAGTGACAGTGATGAGTTGGATGATGTCATCTTTGAAAATCAGAGAGGTTAAGTCATTTACCCAGGGTCACACAGCTAAGAAGAGCTAGAGGCAGGCCTCCAACCTCTGAATCATGATACTGTATTGATTTAGCAAATCCAGGGCTGGGATTAAGATGAGGTAACTGAGGTGTTTACCCAGGATGCAGAATTTAAAGGGGCACCAAACAAAAGTCAGTAATCAAGGTAAATAATATTGTATTGCAGTCTTTAAAAAAATCAAAATTAATGCTTAAATCCTTGACAAACAAATTATCAACATTAAAAAATAAAGACAGGATTGGTATGACTGACTTTTCCCCTTTTGCCACTGATGTCATAATGGCTCAGTGCTGTGCTGAGCAAGTCTCTTTTTGTTGGACAGTTAGGTTCTGACTAAGTTTTCAGAAATACACACACATACACACACACACGAGAAAGATGAGTATCCTTGTAGCAAAGTGTATAGATCATTCTTGTTTCCAAAGGCAGATTATAGGATGTGGAATTGGATCATAAACTTCCGGGCTGAAAGGCCGGCATATCCTCACCCCAACCTTTTATTATGACAGTTTTCAAAGTACAGAAAAGTTGTAAGGGAACATGCATACACCCACCAGCTAGATTCTATAATTGCTAACGTTTGCTATATTTTATTTATAAAAACCTATCCATCCACCCATTCCTTAGTATATCGTCTTTTCTTTTCCTGCATTTCAAAGTGAGTTACAGCTGCCAGTTCATTCAGCCTGTATGTCATTAACCGGCAGGCCATTATTTTTACGACTTTTGATCTGGCTGTTCAGTTCCCTTCAGGAAATATATATGATTTCTATTTCCATCTGCTGTGGACATATATGTCTCTTTCACCACAGCATGGTCAACACGGGCTATTATCATTTTAAAGGCATTCTACTTACTGCTTTGATTTAATGTTTTTCCTTATGGAGGTTTCCGATAGATAACCCACCGCTGTGTTCAGATATCTGTTCAAAAGCTGTGGTCCTTTCCAGCTCTTTAGTTATTTCCAGTGTGGGACAGACTCAGCTGTCTCTCACTTGGAAGTGCCTGTCCCCCCGGGTGAGGGAGCAGGGCTGTGAAGTCACCTGCCTGTGCAGGAGCTGACTGTGTGCACTCCTTGGAGTCCAGGAGGTCTGGGCCCCTGGAGGCTGGATGCGTGTTAGGTGTGGCCCTGTGCATGTTCCCTGACCTGTGAGATGGCTGGTGCTCCCTGATGTACAGGACCTACTGGCTGCTGTGACAGCCCCTATCACCCTCCCCTTTCTCCTCCAGCCCTTGCTTTCCAGATGGGCAGGCCCCGTCCTGCCTCTGGGCCTTTGTGTCTCAGGAGACTGTGTGGGTCAGGATTCTAGGAGCAGCTTGACTTGGCTTTGGCTTGGGGTCTCTCAGGAGGCAGCCAGGGCTGCAGGCGTCTGAGGGTGCAACCTGGGACACAGGGTCTGCTTCCACAGTGGCTCCCCCACAGGGCGGCCGCATGAGGGCTGGTAGAGGGGCCTCCGATTCTCTCCGTGTGAGCCTGTCCGAGGGGCTGCTTAGTGTCCTCACCACGTGGTGCCTGGCTATCCCCAGGGTGACCTCAGAGAGCAAAGTGGAGGCTAGGACACCTTTTATGGCCTAGCCATAGATGTTGCACGCAGTCACTTCTGCCTTCTTTTGGGCACACAGGTAGAAGGGACCACCTCAGGGTGTGATGAACAGGGCAAGGATCACTGGGGGCAGCTTGGAGGCTGCCTACCACATTGTGTGACCTTGGCAGATGACTTTGACGTTCTGGACCGCAGTCTTTTCCTCTGTCAAATGGGTTCATGTGAGGATTCATGAGTTAATTCCTGGGACCACTTGGGATGGCATCAGGGACCCACACTCCAGTCAGTATTGGCCACCACTCTGGGGTCCTGCTGGACTATGAACAGCAACGGCAGGGACCATTCTTAGCCCCTGTGCTTGTACCTGGCCTGGGGCAGGCCCTCTGAGCGAGTGAGGCAGAGGAAGAAAGACTGAAGGAACAGCCTAGGGGTGAGGAGTCCAGAGAAGAAACTAGACTGTGTCATTTGATGCCTTCGTGAAAGACTCAAGCAAGGCCCTTTGATCAGTGTCTAGGGAGCAAAGTTGGAGCCGAGGTGATCCAAGTGGGGGCCTCACCTGGATGCACTCAGACTGATCAATTCAGCGTTGGACTTGGTATTCCAACAGTAAATATTTACTGAGCTCCAGCTCTGGTCTGGCTGCTCTCCTGGATCCGGGAAACGGCAGGGAGGGAGCAGCCTCTGTCCATGCCCTGGCAGTGCCCTTGCTCTGTGACCTTGGGCAAGTGAATCCGTATCTCTGAGCCTGTATTTCCTCCTCTGTGACATGGGAGCACCTCAGGAGAAAGCAGCAAGTGTGCCTTCCCTCTGGGACCTGGCTGCTTCCCGACAACACTCCCAGGTCTCAGATGCCGCTGTCTCATCCCCCCATCCCATTCCAACTAATGCAGCTCCATAAGGGTTAAAACCCAGGAGCTCATGTGACCCAGTGTAAACATGAATCATTCCCATTGCTCTTGATGCTAAGAGCCTGCCCGCCCAGGATGGGGCAGATGCTGTGCCCCAGGGTTGCCATGGCAACCCTGCCTGTACTGAAATACAGCCCAGCCCAGTTTTTTCCTTAGGGGACCTCCAGGCTCTTTCACCTGGCTCAGTGTTGCCTTGCAGGAGGCAGGGAGAGGAGGCTGGCAAGAGAGGAAGAGAGAGAGAAAGAGAGGGAGAGAGAAAGAGGTGGAAACTGACACAGGAGAGCGGGGAGAAAACCTGAGAGAAACAGACCACCAGAGGGAGACAGACTGACAGTCAGCCAGGCGTCCTGAGAAGCTGGCCTGTCACTCCAGAAGCAGCTTCTCAACTGTTCCAACCTTCCGGACCGCCAGACCTCGGACATACGTGCACACATGAGCCCACGTGCACCGCGTGCAGCTGCATCTCCCCTGCACCTGCCGTGAGGGCACAGGGTGGGTAGGCAGCCTGGCACGTGAAGTCACCGACAGCCCCTCGGGACCGTGAGCGTGTTGAGACTTGGGGGAAAAAATGGGGGTGGATGTCAGCTCCCTGGGCGGCTGCCTCCCTGAGGCCCCTCCTGCATTCCTGGGCAGCGAAGCCCCTCGCTAAGACGGGGACTGATGTCATCCTGGGCTGCTCAGCCAGGGGACCCGGGGGCCCTGGTGGCTGCCTCCGGAAATGAGCTAGCTGCCTGCCGGCGGACAGGTTTGGAATTTCTAGCCAGAGAAGAGAGAACCTGCATGGGTCAGGTGAGCGGGGCCCAGCTCTGGGCAGCAGCGGGCAGTGGCCTGCCCACCCAGTGCTTGCAGTGTGCTCCTGGGAGGGGCCACCTACCTGGGGGACCGTGAGGGCAAGGGTGCCCCGGGCCACCGGCTTTTCCTCCCCCTACCTCAAGGGACTGTCACACCCTGGAGCCAGTGCCGCTGGTTCCTTCAAGCTCCTAGTCACAGCCAGTTCAGTGAGGTGACCGCCAGGGACTGGATATTGGACCTCCCAGCGTGTTGACTTTCTAACGCTGGAGGGTGGACTCCAGCCTGACCCTGAACTCCTCTGAGCGGGACGTGGACGCAGCCGGCTGCTAGCGAGGCAATGTTGATTCACTCTTGGTTCAGCTGAAGAGGGCTGCTGGCTTTTCTCTCCAAGCAAACCCCAAACTTCTAGGACAGCAAATAGGAAGAGGGGCACCCCAGCATTTTGATTGCCTTTCTTCCTCTCCGGTCCCACCCCATGGATTACCTGGGAGACAAACTCACCGTGGCCCAAACCCACATGACCCAGTGGATGGGCACCATGAGGAGGTCCTTCCAGGACGCCCTCAACTTAGTGACCACCACGGTGAGCCATGAGCGGGCCAGTGGGGAGCCCACCAGCCGGACCCCCTTCAAGCGCACCTCATCCTTCCGACACCTCGCCTCCCGGAGTCGGGAATCTCTCCGCCGCTTCTCCGCTCGCAGCCAGCAGAGGTTTTCTTCCCTGAGAAAAAGGCACCCGGACTCCGAGCCACCAGATTTTGTAAGCTTATTATGTACATATATTTTTTAATATTAAAGCAGCAGTCAAAGCTCCTCCCCTCCCACATTCCCCTGGTGGGGGGAGGTGGTCCCATAGACCCAGCCAGGGAAGTTGCCTCTTCCAGAATGATTGTCCACCAGGCCCCACTGTTTCCTTCCCACCTGCGGGGGAGAGGGAGTGGAGGCACCACATGCTGATCCCCCGGCAGGGAGTTCTTTCCTCTCTGCCCTGAAGTGGTTGAGAATTGAGCTGGATCCAGTGTCTGTGTGGCCAGGCCAGCAGGGAGTCGGGCTCACTTCACCAGCTAATTTATCTGCACAAAGACAGTCCAGCCCCTGACGGAAATGCTTGTCTGCCCCTATTTTTAGGGAAGATTAGTTGACACCTGCCTTATTCCCTCTGGCTCTCCTGGAGTGTCCAAGTTGTGTGCAAGTTGAGTTGGGGCTTTTGTTGTCTTGTCATTGAGCAAAGTCTTAAGGTTGCCTCTGATTCCCTAAGGAGACCCCAGGTGGCGGGTGGGTCTGCCCGCTGGCCCCTGAACCTGGGGCTTGGCGGGAGTGGGCCAGGACGGGGCCTCTGGCTGGCTCCAAGCTTCCCTGCCTCCTCAGATGGGCGAAATGGGCTTGGCAAACAGGCTGAAATGACAGCTAATGATTAAAAACTTGGCCTGTGTCTTGCTAAGGGATGGTGTGGACTCTAGTCTCAAGGACTTGGCTGATGATTTGAAGAGGTGGGCCCAAGCGGGAAAGGCACCTGCCTGGGGTGGCACAGGAAGTGAGTGGCAAGGCTAGGACTGGGGCCCCTGGCCCTGACCCCTACCTCTCGCCAAACTCCTGGCATAAGGATTTCTCCATCACTTCCTGAAAACTTCAGGGAGCCCGCATCAGCGACCAGGACTGAACTCAGGGGGGCCGGGATTTTCATACCTGACCTGTCAGTCTGTTCTCAGGAAGCTAAAGACAGGCGAGGGGCTAAGCCAGCACCTTTTCTGGGTCCAGCCTTGCGCTGAGTCCCGGTGGCCAGTAGGGACCCAGCATGTAGGGGTGGAGTCCTGGGACGCAACAGGTTGCAAGCCCACCATTGAGGTCGCAAACACTCAACCTGCCCTCAAGGTGCAGGGACTGACCTGGCATCCCCTGGCTGGCGTAGAGAGCTGTAGGGACTTTGGGGGCCACACAGCAAGCAGAGCCGCCAGGTGCAAAGGTGTGTCCCATGAACATGACATCTTCTCTCGTGGGTCGGTGCCACTTTGTGGCCCTGGACGAATCAGTGCAGACTGAGTCTGTAGGCCAGATCCCACTCCAACCTTTGGAAAGGGGAGAAGGAGGCTTCTTGCTCCTTCTTTCTGTCCCTCTGTCTCTGTCTCTCTGTCTGTCTCTGTGTGTGTCTCTCTGTTGCTTTCACTCTTGGCCCCTCTCTGGCAATGCGGTTAAAGGGGTGGGTGGGCACCATTCCGCTCTCCCACCCTGGGAGCCGCATGACCCTGGGCATTGGCCTCGTCGTCTGTGACAGGTGGGTAACTACTCCTTGGGCGAAGGAAGTTAGGGCCGCCTCTGCTCACTGTTCTTCCGGTGCCTCCAACAAAGTGAATGCATGCTAAAGAAATTGGGTGTTGGCATCCTGGCTATTCCGCCCTTGGCATCCGCTGAGTGGTGGGCACCAGCTGGCATTGGGTAGAGAGCTTGAATCAGGCTCCACCATGTCCATGCTGAAGAAACTTGACCCGTTCACTATCCTCAGTTTTCTTCTCTGTCAAGTGGGTAGACCTCAGGTTTATGAGGTTGAAAGGAACATTGATCACAGTGCTGAGTACCCAGAGTGTGCAAAAATGTCTTCTCTGCTGGGTGCCATGGTGTACTGATTCAGCGGGGTGAGGGCAAAGGTGGGGTGGGAACACTTGCTCTGTCATGGAGGGCGTGGGTTCAAATCCTGGCTCTGCCACCTACCTGCGGTACATCTCTGCTTCAGTTTGCTCATCTGTGAAATGGGGATCATCATCATTTCACAGTTACATTTCCCATTATTATTATAATTTGGGGGGCAGTGGTGTGCCTATAACCATGTGATACCATGTGGTATGTGTACTTTAAAAGCTAGGGAGTATGACAACGAAAACTTTTCTTCAAGCCACTTTTCAAAGATTCCCAGTGAAGTGGAAAATCCTCACAAATCCCTTTTCCCTGGGGATTTCACTTAAATATTTGTTTCATGGGAGGAAATTTTTAAAGCCACAGACAATTACTTAAGAATTTAGAGACATGACCGTCTCCTCAGCTGGTGTGAAGAGGGACAGGGTTTCAGTCTTTACGGCCCGGACTTGTGCATGATTTATCTAAGTAATAGTTCAGTTTCAGATCCTGCGTGAGGCTCACGTTTAGTCAGTGCAGTGCGGGAGAATCTGCAGCAGACCTGAAGTAACCCTCAGAGGCATGCCCTGAAATGTCTTCCAAAGCCAGCCTTGAAAAAATTCACTAATTATTTCCTCCGAGAAAGAAAAGGGAGAATGAAGGAAATCAAATCATTGTCTCTGAGCCACAAAGGCAGGAAGAGGCATGTTATATTGTTTTGAGGCCCAGCAGACGAGGCAGACTCCACGGTAGAGGCCAGACAGAACGTTCCAGAGCCACGGCAATGCCACGGGAGGGCTGTGGCTGGAATAACAGTGGGAAGTGGGGCTTCCAGGGCCGAGGGTTGTTCTGTAACGATGGCTTTGGAATAGGATAGGCTTGGGCTCAAATCTTAGCTCCACCGTGCACTAGTCAGGGGACCCTGGGCAAGTCAAATCACCTACTTCAGTCTCCGTGTCCTCATATGTAAAATGGGGCTTCACCGGGACTTGTCTGGTGGGTGGTCCGACGGGTTGGAGTGAGAGAGACCAGCACAGCCCTGGTACCTGTTAAACTCCTGACATACAGGACGTGTGTAACAAGCATGCGTTTCCCCTCACTTTCAGGGTGGTGGGGATGGCGTGCAGGCTTGGGATGCATCCCACCTGCCTGAGTGGCCCGCCCGGTCTGTGCAGCAGCAAAGAGGGTGAGAACCTCGCTGACCTCTCCTGAGTAAGCGCTGCGGGCCAGGCCCCACACCAAGCGTGAGGCGTGCTTGACTTGTGTGTCTTTGCTCATTCACTCACCTTTCCCTCCCACCAGTATTGGTGGAGCATTGACCAGGGTGCTGGTGCTGGGGAAATGGCCGTGAACAGAACAGACACCATCCCTGCCTTTGCAGAGCTGCCTTTTAGGGGGCGGATTGTCATACACGTCAGCACGTAACCATGTAACATAAACATGTATAAAAATAGAGTATCAAGGGCTTGCCTGTACCATCAAACTATTGCCATATGTCAGAGTTTCTCAGCCTCACCACTATTGATATCTCGGGTCAGATAATAAATTCTTTGGGGGTGGGGGAGATGTCCCACGTATGGTAGGATCATCCCTGGCCTCTCCCCACTAGTTGCCAGTAGCACCGCTAAATGGCCACCAGAAATGTTTCCAGACATGGCCAAGGGTCTCCTGGGGGTAAAATTGCCGCCAGCCCCCCTGCCCCACTTGAGAACCGCTGCTTATATATTTGGTTGGGAGATGATACTAATAATACTGATAACTGTAGCGGAGTATTCTCCCTGCTGGCCCAAGTTGGGAGAGGAAGGAAGGGGTCACACACGCAGACTTTTTACTGAGTAAAGTCACATTCGTTCACGGGGGCCTGGGGTTAGGAAGGGGACATACCGTTTTGGAGACCCTGTCTAATCTATACCACCCTCCTCACTGCTTCTACTCTGCCCCTCCCCTCCAGTGCCTTCTCCACCCAGCAACCCAAGGGGTCAGGTCATCCCCCTGACTCACCCCGGACTTAGAAAGCCCCAGCTTTTACTGTGGCCCTGCATCCCTTTTGGCCTGAGCTCTTAACTGCTGCCCTCCACACTCACTCCGCTCCTGCCTCTCTGACTCCTGCTCTCCGCCAGCCGGCGCACATTCATCCCAGACCAGGGGCCTTTTCCCTCGGTTCCTTCTTCATGGAATGTGCTCCTCTCTCTCCTCACCTGCACAGAGAGGCTGCCCGACATGAAGCAGAGGTGAATCCCGCCGTGCTTCTCCTTGCCCTCACCCCTGTTAATGCCCCCCGGGGAATTAGCTCAGTCCGCACTTGTTTATTCCCTGTCTCCACCACCAGAGTGTCAGGCCTGGGAGGGCCAGCCAGGTGGTCTGGCCCACTGTGGCATCACCGGTGCCCGAAATAGCGCTCAGCATGTTGAGAACT
The DNA here is from genome assembly GCA_004026585.1 of Noctilio leporinus. Lineage (NCBI taxonomy): Eukaryota > Metazoa > Chordata > Mammalia > Chiroptera > Noctilionidae > Noctilio > Noctilio leporinus. The sequence continues at coordinate 48,573 of PVIW01000875.1, read as the reverse complement.
CCTGTGGGATCTGCCTTTCAGAAATTCACTCTCCTTTATTTGAGTGTCCACCTTGTGGTGCTGTCACCGTATCATAGGTGGGTAAACTGAGGCCTGGAGAAGGGACCTGGCCCTGCTATGCACCATCTAAAAGTTGATGCCAAGATTCCAGGACAGGGTAGTCTGGGGTTCTTTACTTCTACAAAACTAGATGGAAAAACCTGACATACAATGGTAATAAAAAACATTTACTTAATCATTAAGACTTTTTTTTTTTTTTTTTTTTTTTTTAATCAAGTACCTCCTTTGTGTGAGGAGGGGGATGAGATGGACAAGGTCTCTGCTCTTATGGGACTCATGGAACAGGAAAATGCAGTAAACAAGAAAGTCAGTTGAATGAATGAACAAGATAGTCTCAGATAATTGTTAAGGCTCTGAAGAAAGCTGTCACAGGGCACAGGGTCTAGGAGGAGTGTACTTTAGGAAGGGCCATCAGGGAGGTCATCTCAGGAGAGACCTGAATGAAGTCAGGGAATGAACCTTAGGAACATTTGGAGGAAGAACAGCTTCCCGGCAGTGGGAAAAGCAAGTGCAAAGGCCCTGTGGCAGATCGTGCAGCTTGTTTGAGAGACAACAGGGAGTCCAGGGTGGCTGCAGCAAAGTGAGTGGGAGAGGGAAGAAAATGAGTTTGAGTAGGTAGACAGGGTCAAGGCTGCATAGGGCCTGGGGGCTTTGGCGATGATGTTAGATTTTAGTAGTATATGTAATATCTTAAGCCAGGGAGTGATATCAAGAGTGGAGTTAACAACTGCAGCTGCCACTTCCTGAGCACCTTCTGGTGCCGGGTGCAGATTGTCACATGTCTCTTGGAGACCTAGGCTTCAGGGGAGTGGGGTTCAGTAGCCATGACCCCCTCTTCCATCTCCCGCCATCTGGGCCAAATGCTGCCAGTCATGTGCACTGGCCTCGGGCTGCCCCTTCGAGTATGAAACTGGGATGCTCGGCTTACCTGCAGCTCCAAAGGCCAGTGTGATGTGGCAGCACCCTCTGCTATGGCATGGGGCTGGCCGCACCCACTTTCAGGGCTCCTTTGTACCCTCCAGGCAGTAAAATGATGTCACCTGGAGAACAATGGCCCCTTCATGAAGCCGGCTGGGTCCAAAGGCTGTGCCCAGACATGGTGCCTCTGGGAGAGAGCAGGAATGACACTCAAGGCAGGACAAAGGGTGTGACTGCTTCGCGGGGCGGGCTCTGCTTGTGTGAAATAACGTCTGTCCGTCACCTCTCTCCTCCCTCCAACTGAAAAAAAAATGGGGCGTGCTCATTTCAGACTTGGAAAGTATAGAAAAAAACGAACAAAAACAAATCCACCCATTATTCTTACATCCATGAAGAATGTTCTTGGCATTCAAATGCATTTCCTTCCTGTCTTTTTTTCCTCCCTTTTTGGAACAAAATCACCAACCTTTATTTTTCCATCCTTTAAAAAAAAATATGGGTCTTTGGTAAAGACCATTTTTATTGCCCAGGCAACATGCTTCTGCAGGCATGCTCTATAGTTTATTAACCCCTTTGTCTGGATATTTGGGGTGGCCCCATTTTGGGCTTTTAGGGCAGGGGGCAGGGCCTGGGTGCGAGTTTCTTTGTCTGGGTTTCTGCGGGGCCTCTGTTACTCTCGCTTTCAGTGTTTTCAAATCTTAGATGTTTTGTTCAGACAAACGCCTCTTGCCTCCTCACCAGGAAGCCAGAAACTTCAGGAAGGAAATCTGGATTGTTCAGCAATATCACAGGAAATGTTATATTTTGGAATTTCATGAAGAATGGGCTCTATTGCAAGGAGTCATCAAGATAATTCCTATTCAAAGAAATGATATACTGGGTCAGTTATAGTGGTCTGCAGGGACATGTTCAACAGCTGGGTTTTTTGGAAGAAAAGCTCTGATACTCCCACCAGGGCCAATATTAAGCCACCAGTTGTCACACAGAGCTGGGAGAAGATGCATAGTGTGTTGTTATCATACAGCATTTGCACCCTACATGTTACGGGTATGTGGAGCTCAGGCCATGGATAATAGTAAAATATAGTAATTGGTAAGTGACACTGTGTGGATATTTTTTACCTCTGCTTTTAGAATATTTTACTTCATTGTAAGTTTATATCATTTATGTTTCAGTGAAGGTTTACAAGTGGCCCACTACTGGCTCCTGGGCATCTCACCGTTGCCTGGGGAACCAGGACTGCCAGCTGTCCTGATAGCAAGGTGCCACCGTTGGTCCAGAAAGCGACCGCTGTGGGTTTGAGTCCTGGTTCCGCCTTTCACTTGCTGTATGACTTTGGTCTCTTTCTGCCCCCATTGCTTCTGTAAAAGGGGGCCGTACTATTTATTACCTTGCGCCATGGTCGTGGTGGTGGTTAAACTGCGGTAATGTACTTGGAGCACCTGACGCAGTGCTTGGTGGATGGTAGAGGCTTCGTACATGGTTTCTGTTGTCACCATCATCACCGTTATTTGCTTAGTGCTTCATAGTGGGAGAGACACGTTTAGATACTGGTAGGCGGCCTCCAGGTTGGTCCCCAAGGACTGTCACCTTGTAACGTTCATACCATTATAAAGTTCCCTCTGGTACCAGGTGGTCTGTGTGATCAACAAAATACAGCAGAAGTGATGATGTCATTTCTGAGGTCAGGTTATAAAAGACACTGTGATGTCCCTCCTGGCCATGCTTGACCTGTTTTGGAGCATTTGCTGGGCAGGAGGCCAGCTGCTATGTATTGGAGACACTCAGGCAGCCCTGTGAGAGGCCCATGTGGTAAGCAACTAAAGTGTCCCCTCAGCTGCCAGCCAGAACATGGAACCTGCTAGCTTGGACCACCCAGTGGAAGGTCCTCCTGGGTCCCTGACCTCTAGAAACTATGAAAGAGAATGTTTGTTGTTTTGGCCCACTGAGTTTAGGGGCTGTTTGTTATACAGCAGTAGGTAACTGATACAAGTGCCTTCTCGTTTATGCCAACCACAGAGGTCTGAGGATGACCAGGGAGTATTACTTAACCCCTCATGTCACAGATGAGTAAATTGAAGTGGGAGGAACTCAGGTGACCTGCCCTAGGTCTGTACTGTGGTAACCTTTGGGGTTCCCCATGGGAGCTTTGATCATTTCAGGGGCTCTTGTACATAAAGGAAGCTACTCAGCAAGCCAGGGTTCAGGGTCTTGGGGGCTTTTGAGCAATTCACCCTGTCAGAAGTTGGCGTGAATCTCCTGGCCCAGGATGGAATCCGTTGCTTGGATCCTAAGTGCTCATTACCCCATCGGTCTCATCAAACATTCATCGTAAGGGCTGTAAGCTGCAGGGAGGTCTGTGCAGCGTCGAGAGCATGCGTACGAGGCTGGCTTTGCCCCGTGTCAGTCTCTAGGCCAGCAGAGCTTTTCAGGATTGTCCTGCTCCGTTGGAAGCAGGATCCTCCAACCTAAGTTATAACCAAGAATTGAAAATGGCAAAGTTTGTGCACATTTTTTAATACTGTTTCTTAAACAGATGTGGTGTCCTTAGCCATCCTTTCTCGAGGAGGGAAAATAAAAGCCACGCAGATAGAATGAGTAAGGGCTTGGCCTTCTCTGGCAGACAAATCTGGGTGTGAGTCCCAGATTTGCCACTCACTAGCTGTGGGACCTTGGGTGACAAGTGACTTGGCTCCTATGAGCCTCAGTTTCCCTGTGAAGTACCTCAGCACAGTGCCTGGAGACCAGAAAGTACAGAGTAAGTGTTAGCTGTCCTTAGTCTCCCTGTAATTTGATGTATTAGTCAGGTGAGGGTGTGCTCTGTTGCAGCGGAGAACCGCCCACTCTCAGCAGCTTAACACAAAATATTTCTTTATTTTCTTTCCAGTCCGTATTTTTTGAAGCATTGCCCCCTCCATTTTATTGAGATACAGTTTACATATAACATTGTATGCAAGTGCACAACACAGCAAATTGACTTCTGTTTAAACTGGGAAATCACCACAGTAGGTCTAGTTAACGTCTATCATTTCTCATAGTTACACTTCTTTTCCCCTTGTGGTGGGAACTTTTAGAATCTATTCTCTTAGCAACTTTCAAACACACATTACAGAGTATTAGCCGCAGTCACCATGCTGTACCTGTGCACCACTTTTGCCCATTTCCCCACCCGCCACCTCCCCACGTGTTTATTTCTAACCCACTGAAAATCAGCTGCTGGCCCGGCGGCTCTCTGCAGCCTCTGCTTCTCTGGGACGTTTGCAGTGTCTAGCGAGACCACCTGGAAAAATGTGGCTTCTCTGTGTCCTGGGGGGAAAAGTTTGCAGGTTGCACCAAAGCGGAGTATATTGTCCCATTTCACTGGTGGGGAAATTAAGGCTTAAAGAGAAACATTTGCCAGCCACTGAGCCAACTACACTCATTATCTTACCTCATTCTTGCAGGAACTGTACGGGATATACGTATTAATTGTGTTATCCCTGTTTTATATGCGATGAAAGGCATGACTTGCTCCTTCACTACCTGGACTCCAGCCCAGATATGCTGATGCCTCATTTCTTACCCCTTCCAATCAGGGCAGTACAGTGAGGGACCTGGTGTGCCTTTCCCGAGAGGCTCCCTGGTGTGGATGAGGGTTCCATACCACCGGAAATTGTCACTTGGACCCCTTATTCTTTGTTGTGGGGACTGTCCTGTGCCTTGCAGGGTGTTGAGCAGCGTCCTTGGCCCCTATCCATTGTCCATCACCCTTGGGTGAGAATCTGACATGGGAGCCAGGAGGGTGAGTTGAGGTCCCTACCAGGCCCTGGGTAACCACGCGGCTTCAGCCAACAGACTCGGAGTGAAGTTAAAACATTAGTATAGGGCTTTGGAAAAATTTTGCTTCCTGGTGTAAATTGAGGCAAGTGACTCCACTCTGATAAAGCTTTTTTTTCCCCCCCACAGCAAATAATATCTACTAGGTTATGAGAGTGACATGAGATGCTTGTCAGGTGTCCTGGGATGACCCCGCACATAGGCAGTACTCTATTGTCATTCTAGTTGCAACCTGTCAGGTGGGAAGGGTGGGGCACATCCCCTGAATTCCAAGAGACCTTCCTGTCCTGTTGAATTCCCAGTCTGGTGCCCTCTGGTTCTGCATCTCACTGTCTGCTTTCTGCCATAGCCAGAAATTGTCCAGCAGCCCGCCTTCCTGCTGCTCACCAACCTGACTTCTAGAAATGGTCCTCCCCCAGGCACATGTGTCACTTAACATCTGTAACTCCTCAGTTAGTAGCTGGGAGTCTGTTCTTTTGTTCTGGGTACTTGCTTGCCTTCTGCTCTGGGTTAGGGTGAGGATGGAGGTGGTGGCCTCTCCCACCCACTACAGGCACCTTGGTGGGAAGCGCCTGGAAGGTCCTGGGACATCTGGTGCTGGGTTTGAAGAGAGTATGAAAGTAAACGGACCTTCATTAGCCATGCCAGTTTTTATAGGATGCTTGAGGTATCAACAGGCTGTGAGAGACGGTACTCTTTCTCAGCCTTGATTGTCAGCATATTTAGCTCATTCTGGTCCACCCATTTCCTCTAACAGCTTGGAAAGCCAAGGCCCAGAGAGGGAGAGAGACCCCATGCAAAGTCACACAGCAAGTCAGTGACAGACCCAGGGCTGGGGCTTACCTTCCTAAATTCCAAGTTGGGGAATTCAGAGGCCATGATTCTCAGCCTTCAGTGTTGAGCGGCAGACATTTATTGGGCTCCTACTGTTTGCAAAACTCTGTGGTCAGCTATGTGAGGTATTAAAAATAAGGAGATGAACTCCTGCTTCTGCCTTTGGGAAGTTTTCAGGAAAATTATCTCAGCCAGCTATGCAACCTGGAGCCAACCCCTTCTCTGTAGCACTGGGTATGGGCCTCAGTTTCCCTACCTGGAGATGAAGACTCCAGTGTGACCTTCAGGGCTTTTGCAATGGAACTCGCCTGCATTCAAATCCCTGCTCCTCTGTGTTTCCCACTGTGTGACTCTCAGCAAGACCTTAAGCCTCAGTTTCCCCATCTGCAATGAGGAACTATAACGCTTATCTCATGGAGGGAAGAATTCTGTGTGGTGTGAGTAAAGCACTCAGCAGAGCCCTTGGCCTACGATGAACGCCCAGTGGCTCCGGTTGGTCATCATAATTGCTTCCCTCTACCTGGCCTTCATGGCCGAGACCTGGGCTGCTGGCAGACCTGGGACAGGCCTTTGCACAGGCCGTCCCCTCCACCTGGAATGATGGGGCAGCCACACAGGCTCTGTTGGAGTTTTAGGAAGGTTAAGCCTCTCCTTAAAACCAAACTGTTTTGTCACCAGAATGACCCCCTACCTGCGTGTATTTCCATTGTGAGGTGGGCCTGACCTTCAGTGACAGAGCCTCCAGCTTCTCTGGGCTTCCCTATCCTCCCTGGAGGACACTGAGCCCTCCCGAAGGCCCACCCACCTGTGAATGGCTACTTGATAGGCAAGTATTTTGGGGTCGTTCGTTAATAGTCGCAGCTAATCAGGAGGAGGTGTCCCTGGTACGTGATGAGGGCAAGATAGCTGAAGGGTTTCCATAGCCTGCCATGGATATGTATTTTTTCCTTTCTCCTGCAGAAATACAAGCCCTTTTGGGGGAGGGATATAAAAAGAACGGAGGCTCTCAGAGCTCTGCTTAATGAGTTTCCTAATCCTTTCCTGTAATATGGAGCCCTGCGGATTTTCAGCAAGTTGGTGCCATGGGTGTGAAATGCAATCCTCCCAGGTCTGTGAGCTGAATGGTGGGGAGGCATCTGTGCTGCCTCAGTGTTTTCTGACTGCCTGGAGGCAGGCAGGAGTGGCAGAGTTGGGGGACCCCAGTTTGAATTCTGGCACTACTCCTTCCTGTGTTTGGACCTTGGCCAAGGGTCTGGACTGCTTCGAGCTGGTGTTTCCCTGGGCACTGTGGGGGGCTTACACTGAGGTTTGAACTCAAACTTCAGTGGGTGCCTTGGGTACTGGCTCAGTGAGTAGGATCCCCAGTGTGGGTCTTAGGAGTCTGCTATGGGCCCCAGAAGCTGTGTAGCAAGGGCCCCCCATGAACCCCAGGTAGAGACTATCATGTGGGCACAACCCTTTGAGAAACCATTCCTGAAAGCAGTTCCCCCCTCAGTCCAAAAGCATTTATTAAGCACCATCTGTGTGCCAGGCACAGGGGATTCATCGGGGAAAAGACAGAGAGGGTCCCATCCATTGTGGGCGGTGTGACCTTACAGAGGGCGCGCTGCAGACGTGCTCTCACGAACAGCGTGTGCTTCGATGGATGAGTGAGCCGTAATGGCGGCATGGAATAGTACACCCCTGCTCTCACTGGGCGTCTCTGCGCCTTCTGCCAGATCCCTTTCCAGCAGTTCTTGCCGGCCCACAAAGCAACGCTGAGAAGTATCTGCACTTGCTTGTCCTCAGAGCCCAGCACTCCGCCTGGCACATCTGTGACACTCGGTGAATAAGTAGTCTCTCATAAACGGATGCGTGCGCGGATGGACTCCTACTCAGACTCTGAGGTCCTGGGCAGCTGCCTAATGAGTTTGTTGGGTGGATGGGGCTTTCTTGCTGGGGACTTGGTTTGAAGAGACTCTAGTTTGTACACACGGAGTTCTCTGTTCAACAGCATCCTACCCCGGCGGGGTCACGTCTATCCTCTCTGACAGAAGGCTTATGACCTGTGTGGTCGAGGATCCAGAGCTTGAAGGCCACTTCTTGTCTTGTGCAACAGCAGCTCCAGCTGTGTTTCGACTATCCAGGCCACTCCAGTTTTCTGTGGGTGTCCCTGTCCTGTATCTGCATGTACCCCCCATAAGCCACCTTTCTGGGCCCCAACATTCTCCCAACTCCACTGAGCACAGAGCTTTTGTTTACGCAGCTGCCTGGGGCTGGAACCCAGCGGCCTTCCCGAGAGCTCACCTGGAGCCCTGTCTGAACTGAGATGAGGTGCGTTGCTGGAGAGAGGTTCCTGCAGCCTCTCTCAGGGGATTCGGAGCGCGGCCTCTGCCCACTTAGTCTCGAATGAATAGATGGATGGATGGATGGATGGATGGATGAGATCCATCGTCCTTGACTCCCGGCCTCTTTAGCCTGGTTGTGGTTGTAAGCATCGTTACATAGCTTGGTTAGCTGGGCTGTAACTGTATGAAATAGAGGTGCACCAAAAAAAAAAAAAAAAAGAAAAAAGCAGGCATGCTATGAAAACTGAAACACATTGAAAAAATTCCATGAAGGTGAATTGCTAAGAGAGAATCATGTCCTGTGGGGGTGGAGGAGGAGACAGGGAAATCGCACCACCCCGGATGGGTTCCCACTCCCAGGTTCCCGTGGGTCCAGGCCTCCACTCAGGACTCGGGCGCTTCCTGCGCACAGGGGCCCCATCCTCCAGGCCAGGGGTCCCTCTCACTGCTGCTCTGCAAACGTGTTCTTCTCGAGGAAGCAGACCTGCCGCCGAGAGTCCCAGACCTGCAGGAGGTGGAGAAGCTTCACCCTGCATGGCTCTCATGGGGAGAAGGGACGGGGAGAGCAGAGGCAGATTCAGGGCGCCGCCCCCACCACACCAAACCGGCCTGGTCCATGAGCCCTGTAACATTCAGTGCCCGTGATCTTGCCAGGAGAGTTGTCTAAAGCTCATGAAGGAGAAGGAAAGTGGAAAACGGTGCTGTGTTGCCCGCCAGAGCCTCTCCAGTGACACAGCAAGCAGGGACATGGGCTGTTCCCATTTTGAACTTCCAACTCTGAGCTCCGAGTCTCTGCCCCAGGTCCCAGCAGGGGGTGGCCAAGCCCTGGAGAGTGAGTTCAGGGTCCCGCAAGCAAGCCAGACCTTGTGACACCCATTTCAGGATGGTGAGTGCACAGGGCGCCCACTGTGTGCCTGGTACCTTGTCAGGTCACAGGTGATGCCCGTTGCTGGGCCTGAGCAGGTCCCTGCTGCTTCTCAGGGGATCCGCTGTGGTTCGGGGCTTTGGTTCCGCTCCTCCCCCTCCAGGCCTGGCCTGCTGCCCAGAACGGCTCATTCCCTCTGGGGAGGCGGTGATGATGTCACCCTCCAGACCCCTGGGCCTGTGGCCAGTCAGGTGAGGGGGCCGTTTGCACCGGCCCAGACTGATGTCATCCTGGAAAAGCATCAGCGCTGGGGGCCTCCTTTAGCCCTGGCTGCAGGCCCGCCCTATTGCCTTTGTCTTGTTTTGTCTGTGATGCGGGCCGGCTGGCTCAGGGAGGGCCTCTCTCTGCCCTCTGAGAACAGGGTGACAGTGACACCATCGCCATTGTCACCGAGGCACCACAGGTGGTGGAGCAGGCTGGTTTCAGGTTCAGTTTCCCCCTTTGCCACCTCCCTGTTGGGTGGCTGTGGGCAGGTGACCCGGCCCCTTAGTGCCTCGGGCTCTTCTTCTCCAGAAAGGGGCAGTGGGGCACCTGCCAGGGTTGTTCCAAGGATGCCATGCGTGTAAAACTGCTGAGCGTGGGGACGGCCCCCGCCTTAAACCCTGTAGTGCGATTGAGATCATGGTGGTGCTGATGGCTACTAATGTTTCTGTGTTTTTCCCAGAATTGATTTAAGTCAGCCTGTAAAAAGATGTAAACACTCACACACTTGCACCCTCTTGGATCCTTACATATTTTAAAATCAGTGTGATTTCACCAGACGTAGGCCCTGTAAGCAGGACTGGGGTCATTTCCAGAACCTTCACTCTGGCCAGATCTCAGCCTTTCCATTTGCAAGCCGTTGTTAGGGAAGGAAGCTTCTCAAAGCAGGCAGGTACCCGGGCCCCCCCTCTCCAGAGACTCGCCGGTGGCCTGGGCTGCTGTCCAGGAAGCTGGCGTTTTCACTTGAGTTTTCAAAGCTGCCTGGCTGACCCTACTGGGGCTGAGAACCCCCAGGTCAGTCAGCACAAGAGACAGGACGCAGTGTCAGAATTTCCCTGGTCCCGGGTCCCATCGCAGGGAGAGTAGCTTCCTACGCCTCTCAGACCCTCAGTTTCCCGATTTGTTACATGTTTCAAGAGGCTGCTGGGATGTGAATGAGTTGATGAGTCAAAGGGTGGATATTTCACAGGTGTGTTCTCTAAACACCAGGGTGGGGCAGGGACCCCAGGACAGTTGTCCGGCCTGCTTCCCCTAAGGATCCTGATTACTGGTTTCCCTCGTCACTTCATTTTTGCTACATTCGACCTGTGGATAGGTGTTCATAGATCAAGAATACCAGAGACCGTGCACTGGCAAATTGCTTGCTTAAGCCATGTTTTTCATGCAGGACTTTTCAGAGCCTTGTAGGAACCCCCAGAGATGGTCCTTGGCCCCCCGAATGCCTCAGACCTCAATCCCTGAATGGGGACGCCTTGCTGCAGTGAATGCACTGGCCCTCCGTAAGACATCTGCTTCCAGAAATGCTTGATCTGGGGTGCAGCATGAGCCTCCACAGGGGCAAATTCAGCAGTTCTCATGGGCTGCAGGATTGGTATCTTGCGTAACACACTTCTAAATGGGCCCAGTCATTTTTTTCCCTCTAGAATTATATACATTGGCTTCCATTAAAAGACTCTGTTCTCCAAGCTGCCTTTGTAAAGTCAACACTCATTTATTCTCTGCTCTATTTTTGTTGGGTGGAGAGGAAGGTACATGTATAGATGTCTAAATCATCCCCTCCGGACATTGACGGGACAGGCCTAACCGGGCCCCAAGATTCCAGAAGAGGAGCTCCCCCTCTGTTTTAGGCACCACCGCCTTGTTCTGAGAAGGGGGCTGAGACTCGGGGTTAGCAGGGACCAGGGCGAGCGCACGCCGCCCTTCGCCCTTCGGGGCAGGCCTGGACCCCAAGCCTGGACCCATCCCGGGGTGTTGTGCTCTTGTCCGGCCTGGCTGAGTAGCTGGCCCGCTGTTTTCACCCCCTGAGCCTGGTTGGCCTCCAACTATTATTGAAATGAGTGGAGGTTTCCGGGAACAGAGCAAATCCATAGAGTTTAATTAATGAATTCCCCAGAGGGCTTGGCAGCTGCATTCCTGTGTTTACCACAGGCGTGGCTGGCATGTGTTCAGGAACTGTGGAGAGGGTGGGGCCCATCTCCCCACTTGCCCTGCCCCCCTGGTAGAGTGTGTGTGTGTGTGTGAGAAAGAGAGAGCCTGAAATCTCTCCTACAGCCCTGTGACTGCATAAGACTTTCTTAATTGCTTTGAAAAGTGCTAGCATTTTGTTTTTAGCATTCTTCATCAATTGGTTGACATGAAATCATCCCTCAGAGACCCTGGGAATAGGAGTGAGTTTCCCTGACATAGGCAGGGTAAGGAGAAGTTTTGTCACCAGTTCTGTCATCCAGCACGTTAAACCAGGCCAGGGCCCCAAGGTGAAGAGCAAAGCCGAGACAGACTCGGTGTGCTGAACCCCAAGAGGGGAGGCAGCGAGTGCTGTGTGGCTTCTCCAGGCAGGACTTTGCAGACGTTACAAAGCTCCGAGTCAGACAGATCCAAGTATCAATCCCACATCTGGCCCTCACCGGCTGTGTGTCTGAGGCAAACACCTAATGTCTCTGAGCCTGAGTTTCTTCAAGATGGAGATAATATGTATATATATATGTATATACTCACATATATATTCAGAGGCTTAAAGTAAAGATTAGATGAGCTAATGCAGAACAGCAAACACTATAAATGTTAGCAATTATCATAACCCTCATCAGATACGTTCCCTTTTATAGGTGTGACTGACAGCTCAGTCCTGGCGAGAGTCACTGACCTGCCAAAGGACTGGCATAACATTACGATGCCAGCCCCCACCATCTCCTTCATACTGACACAGATTTGGGGGACCCAGGGCCCTTTGAGGTGTTTGTTCAAATGCCCATCACTGCGTGGATGCTGTGTGCTGCTTCTAGAAACAGTTGCTGCTTGGCTTGCCCTCTGCATTCATACTTTTGCAAGTGCCTTCCCCCTCTGAAGTCTCAAGCATTGAAGCCAAGCGTGTGACTAATGGACACCTCTTAAGTGGGGAAATAGGATCTTTTAGATGTCATTAAAATGGCAGCCTCTAAGGGAAGGTGATTCTGCCTTTCCCGTGGCTGTCTGGGGGGTGTCAGGTCCGGAAAGGGACAATGAGAGCATTTCCTTCTCAGCTGCCCTCTTGGGTCCTGCCTCCATCTTCCAGGTCCCTGGGGAGAGCTCCACAGTAGTCATCCGACAGTAATGACGTTTATTGGGTGCTTGCTGCCTGCCAGGCTATTCCAAGTGCTCCTTGTGCTTGGATGCTTTCAGTCCTTACCAACATCTTGGGAGGTCGGTGCTGTTATTTGCCTTTATAGTTTTGGGAACTGAGGCTGCGGGAGGTGAAATGCCCTGCTCAAGGTCACGTGTCCGGGAGGCTACAGAATCGGCATTTGACATAGGGCTATGGCCTGAGCCCCGCGAGCATCACCGTGATGCCATCCCAGAGCTATCAGCTCTGCAGCTAACTGGAGCACCGAGCTGGAAACTGCCCCAGCGCTATTTACAGGAGGGAGGAGGGCGGGAGCTGGTAGTCTTTCTGTAGCTACTCTGGGATTTAATGTGCCAGATGGTATGAGCCCTTTACATATAGCTGCATTTCATTCTCTTTTTATATACTCTCTCCCTCTCTCTCTCTCAGCCACACACACACACACACACACACCATTTGCATTATGATCCCTCTTTTTTCTGGATCAAGAAATCAAGTTTCAGAGACGTCAAGGGGCTTACCCCGGTCACACAGCCAGTAAACATCAGGTTTTGCACCCAGGCCCAGAGGATTCTGAGCCCACGTTTCTTTCCACCCTGAACCAGATTGTGGCATTTCTGGTGCTGTCCCCCTGAAGGAGAGAGATTGCGTGAATCTGGAGCTTGGCATCATGGGAACAACACAAGACCAGGCGGCAGGGAGCCAGGGACATAATCCTGGTATTCCAACAGGATCCCACTGTGGGGCCAGACATCATTCTGCCCTTGCTTTGCCTCTGTCTTCCCGTACATCCCACTCGGGGTCACCTCCCTGGTTTCTGAGCCTCTTTTGCATGCCAAAGATCATTTCACGCATCTTCTTGTTGTGACAGAAGATGCCTGATTATGAGCCCAGGAGAAGACAAAGCTCAGGGCCGACCTGCAGACCTCTGCATGTCCTGGGGGCAGGATGAAGCGCTTTGTTCTGGGGTCTCCAAGGCAGAACCTAGACCAATAATGGGACTTTTGCTTAGCAGCAAATGGGAAAGTTTTCCCTAGCTGCGGAATAGACAGGTTCCGTCACTGGGATACATTTTAGACACTGGAGGTAGATATTCAGGGTGATAACAGCCACTGAAGACAGTAGGGAATGTGCAGTGGGGAGTCTCCTATCTTTGGTGGAAAGCAAGCAGAAACTGGATGTTCTAGACACCAGGCAGAGTTAAAATGACCTCTCGGATACCTCTCTGCTCTGTAATCCCATGATCCTGATAAAAGACAGCCGGCTGGTGAGCCAACAGCTGGGCACTGAATAGGTCTGCAGCCACCTGCGAGTGCTTCACGACCAGCAGTGGCGGCCTGGGGTTGTCTGTTAGTGATGTCTGCCCTGAGCAAGCCTTGGGGTTTTATTGCCGACTTTCTGCATTTTGCTGTCTCCTAAGGAGTAACGCATTGTGTTTCCAACATGAAGCCATTTCTGTGTATTTTTTAAACCTGGGGATAGGAGGGCGTGGATATCAGCAGCCACCCACTCCCGCACCCACAGTTCTCTGTCCTACACACCAGGCTCATGTGGTCTGTCTGTAAAGGCCAAACAACCATCATCGTGGAATGGTTGTTCATCACCCTGGTTGCCCACATTCTGGGAGAATGTGGTCATAGCCTGTAGCGGAGCTTAACAGCAGCAGGTCATAAACCGGAATACTTGAGATTAATCTCTTCTGTTTCTTTTGGGGCACCATTGGGTATCTGTCTAATTTTCAAAGCCCACTACTGATTCATAGGTGAGTTGGACATGTGCCGGGGAAAGCAAGGTGGGTGTAGTTTACCATCTCCTCTCTTTTTCTCTTTACATCAATAACAGGTACTAGCAACTACGTTCTCATCAAGGGATTTCCTTTCAAGGCAAAATAAAAATCACTCATCCCTTCCTGGGAGAGTTTGTCCTCCTGCCAGGACCCGCACGTAGCTGGGAAAGTTCCCAGCAAGTAAACAATTTACAGCGGGGGAGACTGACACCTCTACTTAGGGTGTCATGAGGCTGGTCAGGGTGTCTGTCTGTTGGACTGCATGCTCATTTGGTGGCATGACTGGGGAACAGTCCACTTCCAGGCCCATTCCAGTCATTGGCAGAATTTAGTTTATGCAGGCAAAGGATTGAGGCCCCTGGCTGTCAGCTAGAGGCTGCCCACAGTTTCTTACCATGTGGGCTTTCTCCACCTGGCCCCTTACCTGATCAAGACAGCAGGGAGAATCTCTAGAGCAAGGCGGCCCACAAGACAGAGCCTTACATAATGTTAAGTAATCATGGGAGTGACATTTGCACCCTGTGGATCAGAACCAAGTCTCAGGTGCTGGCTGCCCTCAAGGGAAGGGGTCGTCACACAAGGCCAAGATCATGGGGGGCTGCCGCTTGGGATCTGTCTGACACAGTGAGCCCAGATGCATCACTCCCTGCTGGAGAGGCTGGGGTGAGGCAGGGAGTGAAGGTCTCATAGGACATGGTGAGGACTTCGGGGTTTATTCTTCATGTGAGGGCTGCTGTGGGAGGCTCTCGAGCCTCATCGGTGTGAAAAATGCCCGCTTTGAAGTTAGCGTTCCATAGGTAGTCATTGTTGCTGTTAACAGCCACTCCAGCTCCTGACCAGGACGGCAACCAAGCGCACAGTGGAGGGAGAACGAGAGGGGCACTGCAAAAGTAGAAGCTTCTCAGGCTTTTCCCGGAACTCACTGTGTGACCTTCTACAAGGCCCTCACCCTTCTGAGCTCCTTCCCTCGTGAGGGTAGAAAACAGGTGAGACACAGGGCCTGGTGTATATCAGCAGCAGCTCCTCAGATTACATGGGAGAAGCAGACGTTTGACAAGTCATCGCACTGGCACGCTGTCCCTAAAGCCTGATCCGGGCTCTGTAAACTACTGATCAGACACCTGACTGGGCGCACATTGAATTTACCCACAGTGTAACAGTGACCCTCTTCGATAGTGGGGTTGTGGGTGGTTTTAATTTTCTTACAATGCTTTATTCTTAGTACGTATATATCTTAATATCTGGACCTGGATCTATATTTTACAGGGAAAGGTATAACTTCTGTAATTAGGAAAAATAATTCTGACCACCAGGCCCGTTGGGTGGGCATCCTGCTCTTTTAACCCCCCTGCCCCACCATGCTCGATGCCATGTATCTCCCTGTGCTTATTCCTTTAAAAAGATGGTCCATCAAAGTGGATTTCCAGTTTCCCACTCCCTGAAGCCGAGTTCCAATGGGTCTGTCTGGCATCTTCCGAAGTCTGACGTTCAGTAGATGGGAATTTGAACTGTGGCTCCGCTAATGTACTAGTTCTGTGACAAGCCTCCTTCTCTTTCATCAAATCTCAGTCTCCAGGCTTTAAGTGGAGACAACTTGAGTCCTTGCTTCCTAGGGGCAGATGAAAGGAAACACAGTGCGTGTGTGTGTGTGTGTGTGTGGTGAGGGGATGAATCACATGGACGCACTTCACAATCTGTGAAACACCACAAAAAATGTTTATTTGTTCTAGATGAGGAATCAGTGAGCCGCACATTCTCTAGCAAGCGCTTCTGCAGGCAGACCTTTAACATCTGAAGTACCCCGTAATTCCACATGCCAGTCCCGGGGGGTGGGGGGACAGGGGGTGGGATGTGCTCTGTAGCAGCAGCCTCTGGTTGCCTAGCAACAGGAAACCCATGGAGGTAGATATTCTAATTATTCTGAATGTTTTACCCGTTGAGATGGCGCCGATATCCGGTTACCCAAGGAGAAAATCAGCCGTGGGCACAACCCTGTCCACCCACTGCAGAATTTGATCCCTTCCCAGAGTCTTCTCACAGGGCCATAAGCAAGATTTCAGAGGCCACAAAAGAGTTGTGAAACGGGTTCTTTCACCCCAGGGAGCCTAACGATCCCCGTGAATTCGCAGCTCTGTCCCCACGGAACCTGGCACCAACTGCCATCTTGGCCTGCAGGTCTGGCTGTGAGATGGTGTTTTGGTTTGAGGCACATGGGATATTGTGACTGTCAATCCAGCAGCTTCTGTCCTCAAACTTGGGGCCCCTCTGTGGGTGGGACCCCAGCTGGTGTCAGCTGGACACATGGCGTGCAAACTGCAGTCCCCAGGTAAGGCCTGCAATGCCCTTTCCCCATTCCCAACAAGAAAACAAAAGGAGAGAAGTACAGTCAGAAGGGAGCAGGTTTTCCAAATGTTGTTCGGAAATGGTATCTCATGACTTGAGGGTGTTCAAATATTTTCTTTCATCTACTTCTTTTAATTACTTTTTGAATTCCACTTTTCAATTACAGTTGATACTATATTGCACACAATGGAATGCATTGTATGTACAATATTACATATTTTTGCATATGCGCAAAAATGGAGTTCTTCTACACGAACTCTTCGGCACCCAGTTTTCTTCCATTTTTCTCTAATGTGACTGCCTTCCATGCCAGCGAAACAGACCTGCAGCCTCATTTTCGGTGGCAGAAGAGCCCATTTTTCAGGTTGGGCCTGTTTTACATACTCAGGCCCCAGGGGATTGTGGCCACTTATAGGTCTTGTCAAAGTTTTGCCTTATAAATAATGCTGCAGTAAACAGCATTGGACATTCATTTCATACACCTGCACAATCGAAATAACTTCCAGAAATAGAGTAACTGGAACAGAGGCAGAAAGCCTGTACAATGCGAAAGTGGTGCTTGTTGCTAGGGGAGTTCAGGTGCGTCTCCGGAGTCATTTATGCCGTGTTTGTTGGAGGCTGTGCGTGCAGGGCCTAAGTCCCTCCGTCTGGTGTCTGGCAGCCGTTGGTGTGAGCACACATGCACATACATGCACACACATGTGCACACACATGGGCAAGTTGCACAATTCCTCTGAGCCTCCGTGTTCTGTATAAAATGGAACACCTTCTTGCAATCCCTTATCCACCATTCTGAAATTCACAAAGCTCTCATTTGAGGCAAAACTGCCCTAGTTGTGCTGATGTGAAGTAATTAATAGTATTTATCTATCCCATGTGGTGTGACTATTCATACATGTTGCTACAGAAATATTAACACATTTGCCTTTGGGGTGTTGCCCTATACCAGTATTTATCCACTGTTTTTTGTTTATTTTTTCATTATTGTCCCCTGAAGGGTCTTTTACAACATGTTTTTCTTGATTGCCTTTCCATTAAATTTTAATACTATGGCTCTGTTGTATATCTGTGGATGCACTGAATGCATTAAAAAATAAGATTTCACCCTGGCTGTTAGCACAGTGGATAAGGCGCCGGCCTGCGAACCCAAAGGTTGCAAACCAGGTCTCCACAGTCAGGTCTGTGGCTGGAGGCAGGTGAAATGTAACCATACATTGATGTCTCTCTCCCTCTCTGCCTCTCTCCCTTCCCCTCTTTCTAAAAATGAAATAAAATCTTTAAAAAAAAAAAAAAAAAAAAGGATTTCTACAGCCCCCCCCCCCCCCCAAAAGCCGGTATTCACTCCTGTGGGGACAGTAGCCCTCCTAGGACAATGCATGACCTAGACCATCAGTTGGGTAACTTTGCCCCTTGGGGGACAATTGACTTTGTGCAGAGACATTCCTGCTTGTCAGGGCTGGACGGGGGTTGCTGGTGGCATTGGTGGACACAGACAGGGATGTTGCCAATCATCCTAAAGTGCACAGGACAGCCCAGCACATGCGTGGTGCGGAGGCTGGGAGACCCCACTCGACACCCCATGGGGGGCCTCTCCCAGTATACAGTGTGACCACCTGTTGCCTTTCTAAAACCCCAGGAGTCCCAAGTTTGACATGCACCTGGCCCCAGGGTTTGGGATTGGGGCCAGCAGTGCTGTGACGCCAGAACCCACTTCACAGGTTGAGTGAGGACCCTTTGGGGGCTGGTGCAATAAAGCGTGTTGCCAGGCACCTGGCCATGCTCACCCAACATAGACCAGAATGCCCAGTGTCAGCTCCCTCAAGTCTTCAACACCTGGTTGTGGCCCCCAAGTTGAGCAAAGGGTCCTTTGGCAGATGGATACCTCGCCATACCTTTCAGCAGCCTTCAGGAGCTTGTCACAGTCACTAGGTCTGGCTTTCAAGTCTTACCCAGGGATTCTGGCCCCAAGGATGCCCAGGCTTCTGGCCTGCCTGAAAGCCTGACTGGGCCCAGCTCCTTCCCAGTGGGCCCGTTGTTTTGTTTGCAGGTTGGACCAAGGCTCAGTGTCTGCCTAAACAGGTCTCTGGGCTCTGCCCGTGCGCCAGTCTTTGCAGCCTGCTGATAAGCTGACTCCAAGTGGCGCCCCGGCCTGCGCCCTGCGTCCTGCGCCCTGTGGCTCCCGGCTGAGGCTTTCTCAGCGCTCCCACCAACTCGTGACCCAGCGAGAGCCATGTGATGAACAGGCAGAAACACTGGAGGGGGCAGTTCTGCCCTAGCTCGGACACTGTGAAGAGTCAGCCCGAAAGATAGAATCCGCACAGGCATTTTCCAGGGCCCCTGGCTTACCGGGGGCTGGGTGGCGTGTTACCTAGGCAGCACCGTGGGCCCTGGGCCGGGTCTTAGAACAAAGCCGGTCTGGGCAAGGCACCAGAAGGAAACGGAGCGCTTGGCGCCATCCCAGGTGATGGAATGTCAGCCCAACTGGTTTTGCCTTCCCTGGGGCTGGGTGTATCTTATCAAGGGTGCCACCGTGCCGTTGAAGGGAGCAAGTGTCCAGGCCCAGCCCCTGCTTCTGCCCACCCCCCACTCCAAGGGAGGAGGTGCCCATTCACGTCAGTGCTCTGAGCTCCCCCTGGCAAGACCCCGATCTGCGCCCCAGGCCCCCTTGTTTGCAAGGCGGGGCCTGCATCTCCCCCCGGGTCTCCCTTGCAGGGCTGCTCCGCAGGGGGCATGGGTAGGGGCTGTCTGGTTCCCACACGGTCTCACAGAGACAGCATGTCACTTCCCCGCCTCACCTTTTCCTCCTGTGTCCTCTCTCCTGTCTCAATCTGACCCATTTTCAAGGCCTAGGCCATGTCATGTGCCCTGCTCGGCACCCTCTGTGTCCGCTCCCCTCCCTCTCTGAGGCTCAGGAGGACCTTGGGTGCCTAGGGTTGGAAACCTCTGTTCATCATGGGGGCAATTTAAGGCCCTTTGCTCTACGTGGCCTTGTCTGTTACTGCTTCAACATCTCTCAGTGCCGTCGCCTATAAGGCTCCTTCATGTGTCAGGCAGGCCATGTGCCCTTGAGAACATGAACCAGGTGTGTACATCAGGGGCACCAGTGGAGAGGCACCAGCCACCCAGAACGCTGCTATGGTGAATGTCCTGGGGTGTGTGTCTGTGTGTGGCTGCATGTGTGTATCGTATGCATGTATTTTGTGTATATGAGTATTTACGTGTTTGTATGTTTATATAATTTGTGTTTTGTGTACACGTAGTTGTGTATATATTTGCATGTGTGTGTTTTCTGTATTTGTATTTATGTATATGTCTGTTTTGTATTCTATTGATTTGTGTACATGTTTTGTGTGTAGTATATTAGGGTGTTTGTATATCTTTATATGTATTTGCATATGGATATATTAGTGTGTATTATGTAAATGTGTGTATTTGTGTATGTGTTTCATGTATATACCTGCTTACGAGTGTCCTTGTATATATCGTGTAGACGTGAGTTTGTACGAGGGGGACCTGCAAAAAGCAATTTATTTATAAAAAATTGTGTATTTAGACTTACATGTTTAAACTTCAGTCACCTTCAAAGTACTCGCCATCTGATGCAATGAACCTATCGCGATGTTTTTTCCACGGCTCAAAACAGTTCTTGAATGTGTTGATTTTGATGCCTTTTGGTGCTTCTGCCATTTTTTGTTTGTTTCACTTTTTCCATATCAACCAAACTCCACATCAGCCAAACTTTTTCCTTTGAGGACATTTTTTATCTGGGGGAACAAAAGGAGTGGCTTGGAGTGAGATTGGGTGAATAGTGAGGGTGGGGCCAGGGGGTCATAACCCTGAGCACTCAGCACAGGGTGGGCAGGTGCGCGTGTAAATCACCCATCATGAAATGGGCAAATGCATTGGAAGTGTCTTTAAAAAATGTAGCTGAAGCCGATCGCAGCCTCTCACAATAACACCAGCTGGTGCACTGGTACAGATGGGTTCTTAGGAAACTCACCTACCAGGGGAAGCCTGTACCAGGCCCGACCTCCAGAGGATACTTGTGGGAGGTTTTAGGTCCCTCTGTATTTTTTTGTGTATGTGCGTATTTGTGTGTGTTTGTGCTTGTGTGTTTTGTGTACCTATATATAGGGTACACATATATATATACATGCATTGTGTGTTTGCATTTGTGTTGTGTGTGCATCTCTGTTGGGCAAACGCCAGCAGCAGTGCTGGGGGAGCAGCGTTGAGCCCCTCGGCATCCTGCTGCCACAGACCACGGTGGAGATGGCAGTGGTGTCCTGCCAGGGGCAGGTTCTGGAGGCTTTGGGGTTCTCAGGCTGTGGGGGGCACACCCAGCTCCCCACTTCCCAGGGGGTTCACACTTGCGTGTTCAAGCCTGCTGCCTCCTGCCTAGCTGAGCCCTCGCCTAAAATAAACATGAGGGATGTTTCAAGGAAAAGAAGCCAAATTTGGTTTAGACTGTTTTAATTCTCTAAGAGGAGCCCAGTCAGGCTGGGGGTGGGCAGAGCAGGTTCCATGAAGCAGAGAAGCTGGGAGACAAAAGAATTATATGTTTATAAGGAATGGGCCTTTTTCAACATGTTCTTTAAAACTATTAACTGTATTACCAAATACAATAACAGGTAGAATAAAAACTGTGTCTGCCTCTCTCCCCTCCCCCGTCACTTACCACAATTCCTGCCCCTCTGCTCGCCCAGTACATTTTGGAGTGTTTACATTCTCTATTGTTTCCACACTGACAAAGGGCAGCACGGACCACCTGTTGTTTCCTGTCTCCCTTTGTGCACTTGACTGTGTATCTCAGGGGCCATTCCATATCAGGATGTGCACCTCTCCCTCATCCCTTTGACCACTCTCTGAACAAATGAATGGTATTCCATGTTACGGTTGTCCTAGCATTTAGGTTAAGTACATGTTTTAAAACCCCCAATTCTCTTTTTCCCTTGCCTCAGCCTAACCTTAGAACCGTAGACCTTTTATTCATAGGACTTTAGACTTCACAGGGAAATTGAATGTTTCTGTTTTCATACAAGCTTATCTCACTACTTACAGAGTGTTCTACACTCATTCCCTTCCCCTGCATGAAGGTTCTTGATTATTTCAGAGATTGTCCTACTTTCCTGAATCAATCTTTCCTATTTTGTACCTTAACAAAAAAATCAGCCCCGACTGGTATGGCTCCGTGGATAGGTGCCGGCCTGCGAACCCAAAGGTGACCGGTTCGATTCCCAGGCAGGGCACATAACCAGGTTGCAAAGCCAGGTCTGTAGCTGGAGGCAAGTGAAAGGCAACCAACCATACAGTGATGTTTCTCTCCCTTTCTTCCTTCCTCCTTGCCCTTCTTTCTAAAAAGAATGAATAAAAATAACTCTTTTAAAAAAATCACAATAGCCAACCCAGTCCAATTTGTTGTTTGTCAGCACACTGAAAGTGGCGTTCTAGAAAAAAATGGTTTATTTTAAGGGTAACAAAATTAAATGTTAAGGGCATATAGAAAAACAGACAGTCCTGCTGTATCTCAAGAGAGTTTGAATAAATGGCAATATTATTCAGAGACATTAGAGAGGGGATCCTTTATGGGTTTGTTCATTCACTCATTCATTCATTCATCTGTTTATTATCAGCTGCTCCCTAGCACAATGGCTGTCTCTTGGCACCAGGGTTTGAGGGTGAGTGCACCCTGGTGCCTGCCCTCAGGGAGCTCACAGTTTGGAGGGGACAGTCAAATAAGCACTAATGGTAGCCCAGCACAGAGGGCCCCATTCATTGGACCCCAAGGGAGAAACCTCATTCAGCTGTGGATGGAGAGGCTTCCTGGAGGAGGTGATACCTGAACTGTGTTTAATGGGTATATTCCAAACAAACTTGGTGCCAGCACTGACTAGCAGCTGATGGATCGTACCAAGAAGTCTCTCGGAGGGGCTTTTCCTGGTTGAAATTGCTAACAGGAGTTATAGAATGGGAGGAATGGGTAATGGTGTCAACTCAGAGCCCAGCACCTGGGTTTGAATCAGGCTCTTTCGCTCACTCGTGAGATCCTTGGCAAGTCCCTTTACCTCTCTGCGCCTCTGTCTTCTTCTCTGGAAATGGGGTAGTGACAGTAGATGCTGCTTAGGGTTGTTGGGATGACTAAACTGGGCACACAGTAAGCGCTGTATGTGTCTCATGTTTTTGTTATTTAATTTCTCAGAGCCTCAGCTCCCTCATCTGTGAAATGGGTATGTTAATAGTACCTACTATGGGAATTAAACTAGGTGGCCCACGGAAGGGAATCTGATGCGGTGCTGGGCCCAGTCACTGCTGCTTCAGGCTTCAAGGTTATTTTTATTCTCAGCACCTCCCTGCTCACCTCTGACACTCAGAGCACAGGCCCCAGGCTGCCGGCTGGGCTTCTGGAGTCTGGGGGCCTCAGATGGGAGTCTGGGCCCCCAGCCCACCTGTCATTTCTGTTTATAGCCCCTGCAGCCGTCAGGGTAGCAAGGAAGCCCTTGATCCGGAGCCTTGCCCAGCACTCCCAGCAGAAACCAAACATGCCTCCTGAGGACCAGCTGCAAATGTGTGTCCCTGTCACTTTGGCTGACGCACTTCTCCCAGGGAGACAGTGTGTTACTGGCAAAGCTGTCACTTTGCAGCCTGTGTTTGCTGGTGGGCAGCTCAACCCTGGAGGGTGACGGGTCTGTGGGGCAGAGGTGGGGTCCATGTCATTTTGTAGGTGACCTCCCCCTGGGTGCCTCTGGGAGGGGGGCAGCGGACTCTGTCCAGGTCAAGGGAGATACTCGAGGATCCGGCTTAGGCAGCCCCTTTGTTCTCGGCTGAATGGTGTGACTGTTAGGCCTCCTTCGGGCACATTGTTAGAGGGTTTGTTAAAATCCCGTGTTCTGGAAACTAAACAAGAGTCATCGTTGTCATCCTCATCAGGTCAGCCTGCAGCTTCTGGGCCCTTACCGTGTGCCTTCCATGTGCAGCTCTCACCAGACACATATAGAACTCTCCCACCTCCCCTGTGCATCCACTCACCCCCATTTACAGATGGGAAAGTTGAGGTTTCATGGGGATCGGTCACCGTTAGCAAAAAGCAGAGCTGGATTTGCCATGATGGGTCAGAGGGTGGGGTCCAGAAACAGGTGTGTTCCTGTAGGCAGAGCCCCAGTGCCACTGCCCAGGGGGGCCCATCCAGCCCCTCATTCTGGGGCCCAGACACATCCTGCTCCACCTCTTGGCTACTGTCATCTGTGCATCTCTCTTAGTGCCCATCTCTGTGTGTTTCTGAGTCAGGGTTGAGTTCTGTTGTTTCTGTCTTGCTCTGTCTTTGACCTTGATGCTTCTCTCTCCCTCTCCCTCACTTCTCTACTCTCCTTCCTTCACCTGGAGTTTGCCACCAATCTCAAATGACCCCAAGACCTTCCTGCCCCACTGTGTGATGCTCATGGCATGTCCTCAGTCCTTGGGCACCCACCCCAGTCAAGTGACCAGCCTAGACCCTGAGCTATGCCTGTATCCAAGCCAACACACACTGCCACATTTAGCCACACCTGGCCAGACCTGACTATACTTGGCCACACCTTCGCCACACCTGGCTGTACCTGCACTGTTGTTCTTAGATCCTGTTGAGAGGATTTAGTGACTGTTGTCCCACCAACTTTCCCTGGAAAACACCAGCCCTTTGCCATTGGGCAAGGGCAAGAGCAAGGTCTGGCTTGTGCTATGGCCTGGGGTGGCATTATGGGCTGCACAGAAGCCCATCAACTGCCCCGAGCCCCCACCAGGTAGGACCCAAGTTCACGGGAAGGGCTACTGTGGAGTGTTTTTTCCAGGCTGCTTTGGGAGAGGGCTCTGAGGCTCTGCCCAGCCCCATTCCCCATCCCTGTCCATTTCCTTCTGACCTGGCTGCCTCCCCTCCCTCCCCCCAGTTTTACCTTTCATTCCCTCCCTCCCTTTCTTCCTGTTTACTAAGCACTTCCTAAGCATCAGGTACTGTGACAGCACAGGGAATCCAGGGGTGACAGACCTCAGCTCTCTCCTCTTGGACATGGTGCATCCTGGAAGGGACAGACACACAAAGGATCATGCGGGTAATTTAGAGCCACCACCCAAGGTCAGGGCTCTGAGGGAAAGGCCTCTGGCAGAGGCTCGGGGTAGGGTGGCCTCTCTGAGGGGCTGCTGCTTGAGGTGGGCTATGGAGGGTGCTGCACGTAGGCGGAGCATCCTAGGCAGAGCAAACCAATGAGGAGAGCGGAGAGCGGTGCAGACCTGGGGCCCTGCAGGCTGCAGAGTTTCATCTGAAGATAAGGACCTGGGTTGGGGGTGCAGGGTGAACGTGACAAGCTGGGGACTCAGCCTATCCTTGCCCTGCCGGTTCTCCCCTTCTCTCCTCCCTGGGCCTGAGATACCCCATCATCGGACATGCCTAGGGTTGGAGTCAGGGCACCTGGCCAGACACCCCTCCCCTCCATGGCCCTCCGCTCTTCTGTCTGCGACTTGGTCATTGAGGACCCAGCAAAGCTCCTGTATCATGTCAGAGCCGGGAGGATGCAGCAGCGGCTTTGGGAGCTCAAGCCGGGACACCAGGCAGACTGGGTTCAAATCCTGGCTCCCCCACTTTCTAACTCTTACCTGGGACATGCCAGGCTGCCTCCCAGGGCCTCTGTCTCCTCCCCTGTAGGATGGGTCCATGACAGTTCCTACTGCACAGGGTTATCGAGAGCATCAGAAGGCAAAGGGAATGGTGAGTGTTAGCCTTCGATACTGTCCCTACCACTATTGCTCAGTCCTTGTGCATGTTTGACCCTGACGCAGGACGGAAAGGTGCAGCAGCCCCTCACCAGCACCGAGACAGCAAGGTCACCACGCCAGCCTGGGCCCCATGACCTCAGAGCACCCTGCACAGCTGGGGGTGTAGAGTTGCAGGGGTGGGGGTGGGACACACGTCTTGAGTTGCTCGGAATCGCTCTGTCAGCTGTGGGCCATCAAGCGCTGCCCTGACTCAGGGTTCTTTCTTGGGTTGGATGTGTCAAACACCCCAAAATACATGCAGGCATAATATTTTCTCCTTTCCCTGCCCCCCTCGCTGACTTCATTCTCTTTTCTGGTTAAGGAGCTCACACCCACTCACTGCAAAAAACGTTATTTTGAGAAACAGATTCTTCCCACCAATCCTTATTCAACAATTACTACAGGCCAGGCATTGTTCTGAGAGCCCGGACGTGGTAGTAGGTGAACCCACCGACTGGAAAAGGGCTGCAGAGCGGGGGTCGGCAAACTGCCCATGGGCGGAAGGCAGCCTGCCACGTGTTTGTAAATAAAGTTTTATTGGGCCTGCACCACACGCGCTCACACAGTGCTTGCGCTGCCTTCTTGGTAACAGTGGCAGAGTGGAGTGTTTGGGACAGAGGCTGGATGGCACACAAGGCCCCAAATATTGGCTGCCTGGCCCTTGACGGAAAAAGCCGGCAGACTCTGATGTAGATTGGCAAGTCAAGAACCCCTTCTGGTTTGCTCCTAACTCATGGTGCGTGCAGTTTGGTAGCGTTGGAGGTATGACTTCGTTTAATTTTATCATCAGATCGTAGGGAGACGCTCCATGACAAGTGTGGCAGCATCAGTCATGAAGAGACAGCTGCCATCTCACCCCCGACAGCACCCCCGGTAACAGTTGGCTGGGGGACGTTGCAGAGGTTTTCCTTTGCCTGTACCATGTACATCCCTGGGCCGTGTAGATTACATGGAGTGGACATACCACATTGGATTTCACTGGTTCCTACCTTACTGGGTATTTAGGTCGTTTCCAGCATTTTGCAACGGCACCCAATCCTGCAGGGAGCGTCATGTTCGTAGATGTTGGCAAGCAGTCCCCATGATTTTCTTGAGATAAATTGCTGGAACAGGAATTGCTGAGTTGCGGGTATGCGTGCTTTACATTTCAGGGCGTGTTACGGCCTGTGGAAACACAGCCCTGTCTCCCAGGCCGGTGCCGCAGAACTGTCCACCGCTATCCCGGGCTGGGGTGCTCCTGCTGGCCTGCAAGATGGGGACCCAGAGTTTCCCTCCACTGTGGCTTGAGCCTTGGTGAACTAGTCCCGGCAGCTGGTTCTTAAACCTGCAAAGTTCTTGAGGCATTTTGGAGCATTTTAATGTGCATTTCCTCATCAGAGCCTCTTGAAGCTTCCTGAATACAGTGAGGGGTCAGGGGGCAGGTGGATGTTGGGAGTTTGGGAGCAGTGCTGGGATAGGAGCCCAGAAACCTGGGTTCTAGTCCCCCCAGCACTGCCTCTCACTCGCCATGAGAACTAAGAGCTGCACAGTACTTCCTTTTTCCATGCCTCAGTTTCTCAGCTGAAAAGGGAGGACACCAGGGCCTTGTAGATTGAAATAAGATGTGATGACCCTCACTTGACAGTGACAGCTGAAATACAGAGTTGCGGAGGTTAGAGGTACATGTCACAAGAGTCCAGCGCATGGCCCAAATCGGGGACAACTTGGACACATGTGTTTCCCCAACAGCTGCCTAGTTCATTGTGCATTTTCAGGCCCCCGTGTAGCTACCACTGCAGATGGTGAGGGATTTTATGGCCCACGAAGCAAAATGAATTGGCATAACATCCTGACTCAAAGCTAATTTTAAAAATCTGACTTTGATGAAGTTTTTGGAAGAGTTTCGGGCCTTTTTGTGTGGCTCATCTCCAGATGTTGTAGCCGGGGCACGAAGCTAAAGCCTTGCTGACTCTAAGTGCTGCGGGGGTCTGCTAGCGTGAGGAGGTGTGAAAAAGTTGCAATGCATGCAGGTAACCAAGATACTGACTGGGGAAAGTACTGATAAGGAAGCTTGCCTTCTTAAGCCTCATTTATAAGGTGAATTCCCTTGATTGCCCTAACCCCTGAATTCCTTCAAATTTGGAAGACTCTGGGAAAAGAGTAGTGACTGAGATGGCATTCATCCAAATCACATCTGCTTTGTCTGGACACTGAGGCACAGAGACGTTAAGTAACTTTCCCAAAGTCACACAGCTGCTGTGTGATGGAGCCTAGATTCAAAGGCAAGCATTATCGCTCCAGGCATGGTACTCATCCCAGGGAAGACAGAAAAGAAACAGGTCAATTATAATTATTATATTGTGGGATGTTCTACAGCAGAGCTGTCCATCAGGAGTCCGGCCCCTCCTGACTCTGGGGAGGGTCATGAAAATGGTCTCTTCTCCTGAGCACCTGTTATGTGCCAGGCATTGAGCTTCCCAGAGGTGATTTCTCAAAGCCTCAAAGCAACCCTTGTGTTTCTACTGAGGAAACTGAGGCTTGGATGGGTGGCGTCACGTGGCTGGGCCACACAGCTGGGATAGAGCAAAGACAGCAAGCTCCCTACCCTGCACTGTGAACTGGGGCTCAGACCCAGCATCTGGCTTGGGCTGTCCGTGCAGGGCCCTACGCAAGGACATCAGTCCTCCTAGAGCAGCCCCTGAGGCCCCAGCATCCGGCCTCTGAACCTGACCTCACAGGGGTTAGGTCAGGCGGATTCTGTCACTTCTATGAAAATAGGCAGCTGCTTGGCACTCGCTCAGATGGCCACTGCCATTCCCGGGTCCCAAGGAGGGTTCTGTCAAGGGTGCTGGGCATCTGAGAACATCAGGTGATCTTTCGAAACAAAAGCCTCCACGCTTCCCCAGGTGGGACTGATTTCATCTTTTAACTGTGCTAACAGCCAT
Source organism: Noctilio leporinus (assembly GCA_004026585.1). NCBI lineage: Eukaryota > Metazoa > Chordata > Mammalia > Chiroptera > Noctilionidae > Noctilio > Noctilio leporinus. Next base: position 20,558 of record PVIW01000875.1, on the reverse strand, counting down.
CCTCACATGCTGCTCCCAGGCTAGGTGGCCTCCCCAGGAGCGAAAACCTTAGAAATCTCTCCCCTTGACCTGGCAATTCTGCACCTAAGGGAATGACCATTCTCCTGTGTTGCTTTAACCTCAAGGACGTTTTTCATATTGTTGATTAGATTAGTGACAAATATCAGCCCCCTCAGTGCACCACCACCTGGGATTGGTTAAGTGAACGAGGCTGCGTCCACACGCCCAGTGGAAGATTCTTCGGCCATTAAAGGTGATGATAAAGTGACCCACAGGAAGTTCTAGACAGGACTGCTGGCATGTTGTCCTTGGGTGATGGCTTATTTTAAAATGCTGTTCCTGTGGTTTTTCTGTGTTTCCTCAGTGTTTACAGTGAACATGCATTATTTGGCTAACTAGAACAAGAAAGGGTTTTCCTACAGGCAGCGAAATGGGGGTTGTTCAGACAGTGGCTGTTTGGGCCTGGGAGCGTGGCCATTTCCCAGAAGTGACTAACTTCCCATCCCTGCGTACACAGCACCCCCTCGAACATCCCATGGTGCACAACTGCCCCCAAAGGGTGACGGAAAGAGAATGGGAAGGAGGTGGGCATCCAGGTCCTGTGCTAGGAGCTGTCCCTGGCATCGGTGCCCCGTGGTGACCACTGGTTTCTTACTGAATCCTTGTAACGTCTCTGCAAGTCGGCAAGAGCAGCGAAGGTCACATAGCAGAGCTTCCCTCAAGGCGTGGGGTTGTCTCGCTGGACATACTTTGTTAATGGTGGTTCTGTGAAGAGGCACGCTCCCCACTTCTGGGAGGAAGAGAAACTGCTGAGGAAAGAGCCATGCCACCTCCACTGTGGGCCTACTGGGTGCCAGGCAGGCTCTGCATGGAGAACAAGAACACATCAGCTGAGTTACAGAGTCTCAGAGACGGCATCTGTGTTGTGATGCCCATCCCCCCAGTTCCCTAGCGCCTGCCACATAGTAGGTGCTCCAAACATGTCTGTTGAGTTAATAACTTGTATGTCAAATGTTTCCTGGCACAGAGACAAGGCCAGGCTAGGCAGGAAGAATTCAGGAGGCGGAGAGCTCACCAAGGTTGCAGTGGCTTTGGGAGGGAAGGATGGAGAGGAGAGGGAGTGGCCCAAGCAAAGCTCAAGGCCGGAGGTGTGTGAGGGTGGATGGGGTACGGTGAGGAGAGTAGGATGGAGGGTCTGTCTGGGGCAGGGGTGGGAGTTGGGACTAGGCAGTAAATTTGGGGCTCAATACAAGGGGGGTTGGATTTCAGTAGGGAGCCATCCAAGGCTTCTGAGCAAAAGGTGAGTGCTCTGAATAGCAGCATATGCCTGCTGACCTCAAGGGGAACACAGAAGTGATACACTCCCTGCTGGCCTCTCCGGAACTGGGGGCACGATTACTGTCCTCCCCTCCAAAGCTGGTCTCTGGGAACATCCTTCAAAGCACAGAAGCCAAGGCCATTTGTCAGAGTTTGGTTTCTCCTGGAGTGCTCTGTCTCCTCCCAAGCGAGCAAGTTGAGAATCGGGCAGTTGACTCATTTAATGGAGATGTACAGGTTTCCTGCTGCCTGCAGCCCTGGGACCCTACAGCCCCTTTGGCGCTAACCGGTACTCTCTCCAAGGGGTCCAGGCCATGTGGGACCTGGTGGTTACCAGTTTAGACTTGCGTGTCCAAGTCCCCTACCCAGGTTTGAGTTCCATGTCGCCACTCACTGGCTGTTTGATTCGGGCCATGTCAGGTCACCTCCAAAGCCTCAGTGTTCTCATCTGTAAAATGGGGATTGTAATAAGCTCCGCCCCCCAGGATTTCCAGGGCTCTATGCATCTTCAGAGAGATGATAGGTTAGCTGCTCGGTGGACACTGTGCTGGATCCTCATTATGGGGGAATCACAGCAGCCATGGGACCCAGTGTGGGGTGCACATGTTGGGTGCCGGACTGTTAAGTCCTGGGAGCATTGACGGTGGAGAGAAGTTTGGCATGGCTGCCGTGCAAGGTGGAGATGGGCACTGAAGAGGATCAGGGCCTCCTCAGCAGGACCCTATAGGCTGGGGAGGGGACCTCTTTGTTTCAGTTTGCCATCTTCAGCACCGACAGTCCTACGTCCTGTAGATGTCTTGGGCAAACACGGATGGCTGGTCGCACTAGCACCCAGCGGAGACAGCTGGACCCACCTCTGAGGACAGGAGGGAGCAGGGGCACCTTGAGCTGGGGTGATGTGTTTCAGTTTGTGTCAGTTGGAATCGAGTTCTGAGCATTTTCCCTGATACTCACCTCTTATCTGGCTTGCCCTTACAGGATCAGCTGAAACAGTGTTTCTCCAGACGGCCCCCCGAGCCCAAGGACACCGACACCCTAGTACAGGAAGTCGACGGCCAGTATGGGACGTGGACGGACCAGCCCCAGGGCGGGGAGAGGTAGGTTGGGCGAGCGGGGCCCCTGGCTGCGGGGCGTGGTGTCTGGGTGCGGGGTCAGGGTTCTGTATTCCTGGAACTTGTGTCTATAATTTCAAGAGTCAGCCATTCGTGTAAAAAAGAAAGTGAGGAAATATTAAGAATAATAAATGATAAGTGAAATATCTAGCACAGGCAAATCCATCGACCTAGACAGTAGATTAGTGTTTTCCAGAGGCTGGAGGGCAGGCCCTGGGGAATGACCGCTAAGCAGGCACCAGGTTTCCTTCTGGGCGATGCAGGTGCTCTAGAGCCACCGCGGTGATGGGCACAGCCTTGAAAGAGGCTGCGTCTCACTAATGGTAAATGCATGGTATGTGTATTTTACCACAATACAAACATTATGCAGAAAATGAAACCCACCAGTAATCTCAGCACACAGATAGAACCTTCATGAACGCCTTTTGTCTTTCTAGACTTTTTGCACTGTCCCTGTGTTTCTAAATATTGGAACCTGTGGCTTTTACAGGCTGCGTCTGCATTTAATATGGTCCCTGTTAACGGCTTGCAGGGCTCTCAGGCGTCAGCCTGACTAGGAGGGAGTAGTATGGGGGAAGCCGGGATTCAGAAGGCAGGCGGGACTGCAAGCCCGGCGCCATCCAGCTGGCTGTGGGTGCCCCTGCTGTTCTCTCTGGGGTCTCAGGGACCTGGGATCTGCCCTGTGGGTGGGCTCCCCCTCCTGTCTCCCAAAGGCACTGCAGCGCCCCCCACCCAGGCAGTCCCAGGAGCCGCTGTGCTCCCAGCCCTAAGTAGCATCGCCATCTGCTGTCGCCCCGGTGGTATTTCTCCTTGTCTTTGGTGGATTTGGCTCGATCCCACTCCACACCCAAAAGCCCCGCCTATTTTAAGTGATGTGACCGCCCCAGAGCTGACAAAAAGCACAGCTGTGCTCCAGAGGTAAAGTACCAGCACACCTGGGTTGAAGGTTCTGTTTTGGCTGCAGCTAGGGAAGGGGGTCTCTTTCAGGAGAGACTGTCCTATCAGGGAAGTGGTATCCGGGAACCCACGGACCCTTCCTCAGCATAAGGCTTTCCTGTGCCCTTGACTTTGGTGTCTTTTTTCATGGGTAGAAAGAGCCTTCTGTGATTTAATGACTTGATTTATTTTTAATTTTTCTGTTGTATATGATTCTCATTATCCAAATGGTACTCGAGTATGTTGTCATGGGAAGAAATTCCAGAAGTATAAGAACATCAAGGACATGGATTCTAGAGTCAGTTCTGCCCATGTGGGGAAGCTACCTCAAATTTCTGTGCCTCAGTTTCTCATCTGTAGCAAGGTGGATAATTTCATGAGGTTAATCCACCCGTTCCACACCCGCCCAGGTGTTCCAGAGGCACAGTGAGCAGCAGTGGTTCTCCTCCTGGGACATCTGTCTCGTTGCCCAGTGAGCAGAACACAGCCCGCACCCTGCTTTCTGCCGTCTCCTGTACTTGATATTCAGGCCCCTGAAGCAACCTGTGTGACCGTGTCTCCCTTCCTCTCTTGTAGCCTGGCTCCCGAGTCCCCTTCCCCCGACAGCAGTGCTGCATCTGCCCGGAAACAGCCCTCCAGCCGCTTGTCCTCGCTGTCCTCCCAGACAGAGGCCACCTCGACCGGGGACCAGCAGGACGGCACCAGGGACCAGCGCAGCACCAGCATGGACCGCTCCAGCACTGACCTGGAGTCCACCGACGGGATGGAGGGGCCGCCCCCGCCGGACCCCAGCTCTGCAAAGAGAGTAGACGACTTCTCCTTTATCGATGTACGTTCACAACCCGGCGCGGGTGCTGGAAACAGCCACTCCTTCAAGGGGCGCTCTAGCATCTCCCGATGAAGTGCCTCACTCAGGGTCAGAATCTGTGTGCCAGGCACCCCTCTGGTGGGTGCAGAGGGCAGGGCCTTAGTCGGGACTAATGTCTGCAGGTGGTTCGCACCTGCCACACACCAGCTGTGTGTCCTGGGGCGAATGCCTTCGCGTCCCTGAGTCCGCCCTCCTTCTCCCCTTGTAACCAATATAATGGGCTCTACAGCCTCAAAGGCAGTTACACATGTTCAGATTAAAACCAGCCCTAGCCTGTGCCTGTTGGGTGAGCAGGAAGTCTGACCTCAGTCCTGCTGCAGGTTCTCACCACGGTCTTGCTGGGTGAGCTATGTCCCTAGTGCCGGGGCATCCCACTCTTACTGTAAATGCGAGGTCGTGGGTCTAAGAAAGGGAGACCCCTCAGGCATGGGGTGCCCTTGTGTGGTTCCAAGGCTTTTCCAGGTTCCAAGGGAAGGCACCCTCCAGGATGCTGTCTGCCAGGGTCCAACTACCTGCCTTCCCAGCCCTTCCAGACCAGCGCCTGTCCTCCTCCCTCCCCACCCGACCCAGGAGCCCCAGTGCAGGGATCAGGCAGATTTTCCTTGTCAGTCCTTGAGACGCGAAGGTCTCATTCTCCTTACCTAACAACAGGGCTGCCCTCCCTCCTTCCTGAAGATGCAGCATCGAGATGCTGCAGAATCTAAAGGGGACCTGCTCTCCGGCCATAAAGCCTCACACCCACACTCCTAGGGACGGCTTCCCAGACCCCCTCCCCAGAGAAGGAGCACCACTGCTTCAGGAGAGGGGCTTCCTCTAGGGCCCCCAAGGGATTCCTCATGTTAGGTATGGTCAGGATGTCTCACTAGCACCTCTGGGTAAGGGCAGAGATGGGGAATACCTCCACTGGGGCACCCCACTATACACATTGTGGATGATAAGAACGATAAGGTGATGTATTCAGTTAGTCATTCAACAAACGTTCATGGCACTCCTGCTACCCGTTGAGCATCGCTCTAGCTTATAGGCTCATACATTGTCACCAGGAGGGAAGGCATTCCCACTGTGGTCCCACTGTGTGCCAGGCACAGAACTCCGCCTGATTCTTGCAATCAACCTATATGGTGTGTTTCTCAGAGGGGGTTTGGCTGCAGGTGTTTGGTTGCTGTTAAAATGCAGAGATGCCAGCCCACGTGCCTCCTGAAAGCAACGTGTGCCTCTGCCATGAATGGTCCCTCACTTTTTTCCCCTCTTCGTCCCTGCTGCTCCCAAAGCAAACCTCAGTCCTCGACTCAAGTGCCCTGAAGACCCGGGTGCAGCTCAGCAAGAGAAGCCGCCGCCGGGCTCCCATCTCCCACTCCCTCCGGCGCAGCCGCCTCAGCGAGTCAGACAGCAGGTCCCCGCTCGGGGAGGAGGCCGACAGCACGTGGATGTTCAAGGACTCGACAGGTACGCCCCTCGCCTGCACGGGTGCCACGCAGGGCAGCAGGAAGGACAGAGGTCGAGCACTGGGAAGGACTTCCTCACTTGTAGGCCCACACTTGTGGGGTGTGAGAATATAAGAACACAGGAAACTGTGAATTCTTATTCCACACAGCTTATTAGAACCAAAGTGAAAAATGTTCTGAGGGATGATACACTCATGGGGTCTTTGCAGGTTGCAGAGGACAGCGCCACCGCTTAACAGGGGTTTCAAGACTCTCGGGTTGAAAGACCAGTTTCTCTGTTATTTGTCTTGGTTGGTTTCTAATGAATTACGTTAAGCCTATACATTTTCCTCTGAGGGTTTCTTGGGCTGCATTTGGTGTCAACTCGAGCTGAATTTTAAAGGGCAGACAGGAATTAGCTGGGGAGGGTGGGCAGTCCAGGCAGAGCATCCACAGGCTCAAAGGGCAGATGTGTGGATGAACATTCTGTGTGCATGGTGCGGCCTCTCTACGCGGTTCCTGCAGGAACTGGGCTGGCAAAGTAGGCAGGGCCGGCTCACGGAAAGTCAGGATTCCTTCCCGAGGGCTGAGACTTTATCTGTAGTCAGAGATTCATGGAAGGACTTTAAGAAGTAGGTCTTTTCTTGTAATGGAAACCAAAGCAGGTGAGCTTCCCACCCTGCACGTAGCCTTTGGTGCCCCACAAGCTACCACAGGGACTTTGGTTACCTGGGGATGTGCTCAGGGCACGCAGTAGGGTGTCAGACCAGTCGCAGAGCTGAGCGAGGGGCCGTTTCTGACTGGGTCCCTCACCTGTGTGGAGGCTTCTCTGTCTCACCCTCGTCTCACGTCTGTTATTCAAGGAGACGTATAAACGCCTTGAGTAAGACTTCGCTCCACACACTTTCTTGGTTTTCTGAGCCAAACTCCAGGGAACTGCCTGGAGCAAGTAAAGACCGGAGTGGTGACAAAGCCCAAAGTTACCCCTGAAAGCATGAAAGTGTCCTCCCACCCCCCTGCAGGAACTCAGCAGCCTCCTCCTGCTTCCTGGCAGCCTTGAGCCGCAGGCCAGGCACGGGGGAAGGCCCAGGGTACACTTTCTGAACACATCCGTGTCCTGCTTTCCCTGCTTGGCCTGGGGGCCCCCAGAGGGCCGGCTTCGTCCCTTGCCCCGACTCCTCACTGTGCCCAGTCCTGCGTCCCAGGCCCCAGCAGGATGAAACTCCTCACCCTCGCTCCTGGAAGAGCGGGGGCCTGCACTCCACCTCCCAGAAGTCTCACCTCCGAGGTGGAGCACGATAGTGGGAGTCAGTCCCAGGAAGGTACTGGGGCTCAGGGTGTAGGAAGGTAGCTTCCTGGTCTGCCCCCTGGTCAGCAGGGAGAAGTTCCCCCAACCCTCCAAGGGTGCAGCCCTGTGCGTTTGCCACTGAAGGCGCTTCTGTCTCCTTTCCTGCCTCTACGACAGAGGTCTATCTATTTCCCTGACTTGGGATGACCCAGGAGCCTGGGCCACCTGGGTCCAGTCCCAGCAGGAAACCCATCCTATTCCACCTTGCTGTCGACATCTTTCAGCAAGAGTTGAGAGATCCTGAAAGCAGGCCCCTGCATGTGTCCTTAACCTGTACAGTGGTTCGTAATACCTTCCGTCAGGACCACCGTGAGGATCGAGGGAGGGTTGGTGTGCAAAGGATCGGGAACACACACCTCAATGTGTGGTGGCTACCAGTGACATTGGTGCCCTTTTCTTCGCAACAGAAGAGAAATCCCCCAGGCCAGAAGAAGAGTCCGACGATGAGGAGAAGCCACCCAGGACTGAGAGGACACCCGTCAGCCATCCCCAGAGGATGCCTATGTTTCCAGGCGTAGACCCCGCAGCGCTGAAGGTACCAACCCTCACCCAGAGCACCTCCCGACCCCAGCAGCAGAAAGAACAGGCCCATGATTCTTGCTCTCACTCTCCCTCCTGCCTTCCTTCCCTACATCAGTTCCTTCCTGCCTTCCACCCGTCCTTTCATGTTCCTCCCTCCCTCACTTTTGAAACAGTTTGACTTATAAGAAGTTGTAAAGCCATTACAAATCGTTCCCCCATACCCCTCACCCAGCTTCTCCCAACGACAGCACTGTACATGGCCGTGCTGTGTCATCAAGCCCAAGACACTGGCCTTGGCACAGGGCGGTGAAACTAACCTCTGCATCTCATCGGCAACTCCGTGTTTCCACATCCCCCGAGACTGCTGCGCAGTCAGGTCTCCTGCCTAAGCTTCCAGGGGCTCATCTGTCAAGTGGCTAATATTCCCCTGAAGCACCAGGCCCAGGGCTGGGGCCTAGGGGGTGGGACGGAACAAATGTAGCCTGATGTCCTTGAACCAGGTCTGCTAGTGATGGCACACACAGTAAGTGATAATTCCCATTCCGAAGGACACGGGCAGCCTGCCCGGAAACCCCCTCTCAAATCTGGAACCTGAGCTGGATTGTGGGACCTGCAGGTCAGGGCTGGGCCACCTCCCCACTCCCTTCCCCGGCCCTCAGTCGTCTCTCACAGTCCTGGAGCAGTGGCACTTAACTTGGGTGAGGAAGGGGACCCTTTTGCCTGGCCTGTGCTGGACCAGGCACCATGCACTTGCACGCTCCCTCCGTGGCCCCAGCCACGCTGCGAAACGGAGATTTTCCCTCCCGTTTCTTGGGAGAGGAGGTGAAGGTGAAGAAGGCTGGGTTGTTTGGGGGATTTCCCACCTCGGCACTCCACGCTGGCCGTGAGGCCCTCAAGGCAGGGCCATGGGCTTGCCACTCCTTCAGGGGACAGGAATTTGCTTTTCACGTTTCACGTCATTTCTTGCAAGAACAGAAAGCCAACACATAGCAGGTCCAGGTGCTTGTCCCTGCCGTTGGTTTTACAGGCCCTAAAATGCGGGCACCTTGCAGCCGCTGTAGTTGGCCAGAAGCTTTCTGGCTTTCATTTAATTGTTTTTAAAGCATCGGAACAGAAGGCCCTCTTATGAGGCAGTCCGATGCGAGAGGCAGGAGGCAGGGAAAGGCCCTGCTCACAGGAGGGGCTCCGTGTGGATACCCGGTGACTCCCGGGACCCCGGGCGCAGGCTGCAGCCACCACACTCTGTGAGGACGAAGCACTTGCTGTTCACAGTAACGCAGGCTCGTTGGACCCGGTAACGCTGGTCCTCTGGGAGGCGGCTGCCTGGCTCCGTCCGGAAAGAGCCCTGAGGTTGGAGGGGGGGCAGGCTGGGGCCATCCGCCATCCCAGTCCTTGAAAACGTGAGACTTTGGGCAAGCTGCTCGACCTTTGACCTTTAGGCTTCTCCGCCGGAAAATGGGGAAACAGACCTGTGTCATGTAATTCCTGCCTGATGGCCTCCAAATTCTGGGTGCTTCATGCACAGGGCAGCCAGGAGGACCTGCCATTGCAAGGGGCCGTCCCCCCAGTGTATCAGGGACAAAGGACACTGGCCACCGCCACACACACCCGGTACCCTGAGGGAATTCTATGTGCACCGTTCTAAGTCATTCTGTTCCAGAAAGGGGTGAAAACCCACCCTACGCTTTTCCTGTGGGAATATGACAGTCAGATGTCGTATTTGATTCAAATAGATGTGGGAGTGAGGGGCCGAGTGGGAGGTGGGGCTCAGCCACTAGGACCTCCAGGCCCCGGTTCTCAGGAAGTAAAGGACGTGGAGTGTCCCATGCTGAGGACAGCACAGGTGGTGGCTTTTCGGCCTCTGGGCTTTTGGTGCTGGTTCTCTGACTCCCAGGAGTCAAGGCTGGCTGCTTGGACAGCAAACCTGGCATCTGATTTTCCTTACCCTCCCCGGCCAGGTGGCACCTCCCCACCCTTGTGCTTCCTGCCTCTGGAGTCTTGTGGTCATCATACAGTGACAGCACCATGAGGGGGACCTGGCCCCACACCACAGGCGGTTGTAGACTCACGCTTTTCCCTCTTTTCTCCCCAGGCACAGCTGCACAAGAGGTCAGAGGTGGACAGTCCCAGTGAGTCCTCCGGCTGGGCCCCACAGCCCAAGACCCCCAAGTCTCCCTTCCAGCTGGGCAGTCGAGTGCTGCCCCCCAGCATGGAGAAGGACGAGAGGTGAGAGGTCTCAGGGGTGAGGGCTGCATTTCCCTTCTCCCGTCACACCCTACACGGACATCCAGCATAGGTCAGGCCTTAGGTAAACCTGTGTTTGATGGTAAAAGTAATACGTGCTCATCATAGAAATTTTGGAAAATATAAAAAGAATATGAAGCAGAAAATGAACTGATGCCCCCCAAAGACCATTGTCAGTGCGTGGGTTTCTGTTTCTTTGTTTTTTTCTAATGAATGCAGTTGTGATGTCAACTTGATGCAGTCCAGTTACACGTTTCACGTCTCCCATGATTTTGGAGGCTGGCGTATCCAGCCTGTGCAGAGCAGGCCGCAGGCTGGAGACCCAGGGAGGACCTGATGTTGCAGCCAAGTCTCCCAGCCAGTCTGTCGGCAGGATTCCCCGCTGTCCTGGGGAGGCCGGTCTTGTGTTCTGGGGAGGCCTTCAGCTGGTTGGAGAAGGCCCACCGCACTGGGAAGGGCGATCGGCGTGACTCCAAGTTGACTTATTTAAATGCTACTCTCATCTAAAAAGAAAGTAGCTTCACAGCAGCACCTGGAGTAATGTTTGACCACACGCCTGGGTTCCATGGCCCAGCCAAGCTGGCACAGAAAACGAACCACTGGTCATTTCACATGGGTGGGGGGATGGAGGGACGTTCGGGTGGCAAATGCTTGGATGGACAGAGATGGTTTCGTGTAGGCCTGACCTTAAAGCTGCTGGTTATGTCACGGAGTGGCTGTCCCATGACGTACTTTACTTTCTCCTGCTGGGTGTTGCACCCAGTTTCTGGCCTGCCAGTCACGTCAGCGTGGGCACGTCTGGCATCCGTGAGCGCCCTGCTGAGCGTCCACGTTGGCGTGGCAGACGGAGACGTGGTACCACCACAGCCGGCCCACGAAGAGCCCTTGGTCTTGCTCACTTTTGACACTCACTGGCTGTGTGGTTTCAGGTCCGAAGAGCCCTCTCCGCAGTGGCTAAAGGAGCTGAAGTCTAAGAAGAGGCAAAGCCTGTATGAGAATCAGGCTTGACCAGGTATGAGGGGCTCAGGTAGGGATACCTGAAGAGGGCCTTCAGCCTGCGGAGCTGGGAAGGTGGGCGGGAAGGCAAAGGTTCACAGACCTGCGTGTTGTGCCCTAGAACTGTGGCTGTGGTGTTCCGCGCTCATGCAACGGGTGTGGCAGCCTGCGGCTTATTCTCTCTTAGGGGTGAAAACACAGCTGGGCCCCTGGGTGGCAGGGCGAGGGGTCAGGCAGCTGGGGCTCCGGCTGGCCCTTCTCACTGCATCTCAGTCCCCTTTTACAAAGTCAGGGGACAGCACATCAAAGACCAGCTCAATCCGAAAGGCCCCCAAATCTCCACCCTTACATAATACCTGTGTAATTAAAAAATAATTGAAAAAGGAAAGACTTAAAAAACAAATGACTAGATACGTCCTGGTGTAGGTCCCGAACCACTGAGCATCTTAAGCTTTAGTTTTCCCATCTGTAAAATGGGGTAATGGCACCCAGGGCGCCCAGCGGTCCCCAGGGCTTGCCACACCCTGCCAACATCAGCTCTGGTGCAAGCAGACCCCTGCCCCTTGCCCACAAACCCAGAATCCAGACAGACAGCAGGGTGTTTTCATCTCACACAATGACAGCACCTGGCCTGCATGGGTTTCATGTGGTTTACACTGTTTTCCCACCTGATAGGAATGTAGATACATTACACTGAGGGCATATTCCGTGCCTGACTAAGGGGGTGTTGGATATGTTACATAATATATATGTATGCATAGATGTGTGTGTATTTGTATATCAACTCCAAAAAGGCTCCAAATTCTGTAGTCAGTCTGTGTGGGACCATTTTGGATAAGGGACCAGAGCCCGTGTGCATCTTGTGTTCCAGGCTGTGCAAGTGGTACCTCAGTGCAGCCTCCCATAACCCGTTTAGGGATGCTGAGTCTGGGACCCCGAGCTGTCCCTAAACTTCACGTTCATCCCGCTGCCTCCAGCCGCCTGCCTCCTTCCTCCTCCCACTCCTCAAACAACAGACAAGCAATAACCCAAAAACATCATGTCCTCTTCCCTGGCCTGGGGCTCGTGGGGTGGCTGTCTTGGGCAATACCAGAACAGGTTCACAGGGCGATGGCAGAGAGGAACTGGGCCACCTGCCCCCTCCACTGACAGGACTTTCCCTTCCTCTCCAGACGGGGTCACTGCCACATCTAATGAACAGAAGCCTTAACTGTCACAACCCCCAAGATGAGGCCATGCTGCCGCCGTTCCTGCCTGCACAGTGGCTCCCCGCCTGGGCCCTTCCTTCCTGTCGGTGCTGAATGCTGTCCAGCAACCCCACCGCTCCGCAGACAACTCCCGGGATCAGGGCAGAAAGGCTCACTTCCCTCAAGAACTTGCTCGTCTCCCCCAGACAGCACTTCAGGCTGGGAAGGAAGCCCAGAAATGTCCATGCTGGAGGTTTGGGGGTTTTTTTCGTAAAAACGTGCATTTCTGCCCTCTTCAGCGGCAGCTCTGGGTACCTGGGTGTCAGGCTGGGTCCCAAGGGCCTGCAGAACACCTGAATTGTGAAAGCACCTCCTCCCCCTTCGCCTCACCCCCTCCCAGGGCAGGTTTATTCAGGAGGACTTTGGTCTCCTGCTCTAATTGCGTCCAAGGCAGCACCACGGGGTGGGGATTTTGATGAATTTTTTGGCCTCTTGAAGGATCAGCAGACCCATCCATATAGGTGTCCTTCTGATGGGGCTGTGTGCGTAGTGGACCTCTCGCATTGGTGTCATTTTGGTTTGCTTTAGAAGGTGACAAAGCAATAATCAGCCAACTCCCCCCCTTGAAATCTGATATGTATATATGTTTTTATGTCAAAGAACGGGAGGAAAGGGGCGTGGCGTGACTGCTTTGTGTGAAGTATATGGATCATCTCAGGTTACCTAATCCCTATCCAAGCTTTTGGAATATCCCAGCTGCTACCCTTGTATATATGGTCCTGGCTTCTTTTCATCCTGAGCTCTGATTTCAGGGATCAAGGTCACCTGAGTCTCACAGGTTCGTAAACTGCAGCCCAAGTGGCAGTGCCTTTCCCACTCAAAACAGCGGACCCACGCGGAGCACCCTTCTGTCTGGGTTGCTTTGCACAGCCCCTTAGCTGCAGGCACCCAAGAGCCTTTCCTCTTTGGCCTCAGAACACACACAGGGGCGGGAGGTTCTTGCGTTCTCCCACCTCTTCCTCCCACTGGCCCTGGCCCTGGCCTCCCCAAGTGCTCTTTTCAGGTGCAAATGAAGGAAGGGGGGACTCTGGACAGAAGTGCTAGATCCTAGGGAATGATGTATCAGGGTGACCTTGCCTCTGTTTCTTTTCCTGGCTGTCTCTTCCCTGTCCTGTTTGGAAATCCTCAGCACCAGCCATTGCACCCGTGAAGCCTAAGGCTCCAGCAAACCTTCCAGATGTGCCTGGCTGGCCATCTGCCACGCCTGGAGTTGCCATAAACTTTGTGCCAACCTTACCTGGGAGAAAGATGCGTGGTTCATGGGGCCGCCTGTGGTTGCTGAGGGGCTCTGGGTTCAGCACTGGCTAGACACTGAAGTAGGGTGGGGCACAGGCGGGCCCCATCCCCTGCAACTTCCCTAAAGGTAGAAATCTTTCTTCATAAATCCATCATTTGCAGATGTCGAAGCCTACCTCCCTTCGCCCCGGCCACCTCTCCAGGAGTCTCTGTTTACCTGCCCATCATTCTTCCCCCATCATCACCCCTTTCCACCGCTTTCCTCTCTTGGGGGAGCCGGTCAGGGGGAGAGTCGTGTTCCTCCAGGTTAGGACAAAAGCCTGCTGGGGAGAATGGCTGTGCTTTGGCTGTGCTTCAGCACCACGGACAGTGGCAGGGCCGCCCTCCCTGGGTCCTGTTGGCTGAGCGTTGGCTCCTCACTGACGATGGGCAGTTGTTAGACCCTGTTGCCCACCCAGCCTGGTATATCTGTGTCTGAAGGTTGGAACCTGCTGGATAGAAGTTGTGTTCCCTTCATTCCCTAAGTAAGTGGTTGATCAGTCCTCTCTGGCCACTTGGGGAGCTCATTCCTCCTAGAACTGCTTCAGTTGACTTCTGTTGTTGTTCAAGGCACATTTCATGTTTTATAACAATGTTGATGTGGTGGCTTTCCAGGTCAGTAGGTCCCCTCTAGGACACTGCTAGTGTCCTGACTTCCTTTCTTGGCTGCTTGTTTCTTTGTCTTTCTGGAGGTGGGGAGGGCCCCGTGGCCCCTCTTAGGCTACGGTAGGAAATGACCTGTTCTGTTCAGTGAGTGGAGGGGCACTCACCACGCCCAACTCCCCATTCTAACTGGTCATGTGCTAGCCCAGGTATACCCGGCAGAATGAGAAGCACGTGACAATGAGGTTGACCTGGAGACCTTATGCCTAAACACCTTGATTAAGATCCAGTTAATTCCTTGGTAATTAAGACATGTACAGCCCAGCCCTCTAAACCCACTGGAGCAAGCCCTGAACATCCTTTTCAATTTCTTTTTTATTTCCTGCAGCCTCCTCCCTCAGCTGCAGAGCAGTCACGGTGGCTTGGGAGTGACCCTCCCCGTGCCAGTTCCCCACACGCCGAGTGCAGGGAAGGCAGAGGGCCTCTGTAGACGCTGGGCCCGGAAGCCACGTGTTCTCTTTCTAAGCTGGGCGAGCTTGTGGGGCCAAGCAAGGGTTCGGATGCCAGTTTTCGAGTCAGTCTGGAGTCATCGTTGGAGATCAGTCTCCTTTTAAACTAATGTGAAATGCCTTAATCATCTGTGTGCACTCAAGTCACCTGCCCTCTGCTAACCTTTCTCCACCGGGCCCTTGGCACTGCTCTGCTCTGATGGGAGACCTACACGGAAAGCTAATGGCTACGGCTGCCCCTACCTCTGTCAGTCTCATTCCCATTCTCTCCCTCCCCCTCCTACACACCCTTTGCATGTAGGCATTTTGACACGTGACCTTTAGATACGGCTACATCTTTTCTCCCTCCAGTAGATCCTCTGGTCATGGCCCCTTGCCTAAGGAAGCAGCAGCCTCTGGCCTGTGCAATTCCCTGGCAAGGCCTCAGAAAGCAGTGAGACAGAGAATACCTCAGTGCCACCAGAGAAACTCCAGTGTAGGAGAGGCCTCCCGGCATTTGGGATGGTGACCTGCCGGCCTCAGGTTGTCTAGAGTTTGGGGAAAAAGCAATCGGAAGGGGATGTTTTCCAGGGGGACAAGCCAAATGCGCATTCAGACAAATGCGTTTTCTTTTGTTCATCCTGGGGAGTAAGGTCAACTCAAGGTATTGCTAAAGAGCCTGAGATTCTAACCCTGAGGCCGCGACGGTAAGAGAAACCCTTGGCGCGTTTCTGCAGGAGACCTCAGCTGCCCGGCCTGGGCTGAGCCGCATGGGCTGTGTCTGCTATCATTTTCCATCCTGGCGCCCAGATTGCCAGGAGCTCAAAACCCAAGGTGTGCACTTGGATCACCTGCACCAAATGCTTTCTTCAGGTGACTCAGGCTTACGTGGAAGACAGCGGCTACCCAAGAACAGGGCTCTTAAGCCTGACCCCTCTCACCAGTTTCTGCACCTGCTCCCCAGTCCCTGGGGTTCCTCCTGCAAGACCCTTTCTCCACCTCAGCCCATCCCTGTGGTGGGGCAGTGCCTCTGCGTTCTGTGTTGAGAAGCTGCTGGGAGTCTCCCGGTTGGAATTAGAACTCCAGGCCAGCAAGCTCCTGGAGAGGGAGGGCCCCATAGAAAGCCACTTGGAATGCGTGTGCCGCCCCTCCACCCCTCCTGAGGTGTCTTTCCTTGCCTGGGTTGGTCCCTGCAGGGAGCTGAACAGAGAGCCAGGTTCCGGGAAGGCAGCCTGAGGGTCCTGGCAGGGTAACCTCTGAGTCCCGCCACCCGCAGGATCTCCTTGTAGCTGGAGCCTGAACATCTTCCATGAATCGGACAGGCACTTTCCTGACCATGCCTGGTGGTACCTCACCTGCTCAAAACCAGAATGCCATCGTCAAAGAAGCGTTTGAGCTTTCTAAAGATCTCGTTCCACATGGCCTTATATAGACCCTGTAAATAGGGGGCTCACAAAAGTAATATATTGTGTTACGGAAGATATTTTGTACCGTGCTGTTTCCTAAATCATACCAATATTCTAGAAGTCACACACTTCCCACATGATTGTGATCCTCAAAATGCTTTGTAAGATGGGGGGGGTGGTGATGTATCTACATAGACTATATATTTTCCTAGCCTTTCTCCTGGGTCCCTTCGTCGGATAGCTGAGTCGTGACGGAGAAGGAACCAGCGTCCTGTGGGCAGGGAAGCTCAGCCTCCTGCCTGCTGGGATTCCTGCAGTTGCCTTAGAATTCACGAGCCTGGGGGTTCTGCTCGGAGGACGGACCGGAGGCCCCTGATCCAACCCCAGAAAGAACCTCTAATCATGTGGCTGAGACTTCATCTAGAAAAAAAGCCTATATTTTTAACATTAAAACAACGGGGGCTCCCTGGACCTCACAGACTATTGGACATCAACAAGTGCTTTTATATTTTGTGACGGGAAAGAGGTGTCATATGTACATCAGGAGCAGTTGGGGACCTAAGTCAACTGCCATGAAGCCAGATGGCCTTTGCATGTACAGAAAAGTTGCATTCAGACTATGGACACAGCAAATAAAGCGTTGACGCAAGCTGCATCGGAGAAGTTGGTGTGTCTGTGCGAACGGGTGGGCTCTCCCCTGCATGCCCCTGTCACCTGCTGGGTCGGTCTCTTGTCTGTGCTGAGCTGGGCACCAGGCGGCGAGCGGGCGGCCGTGGCTGGGGTCCCAGGAGAGGGGGCTACAGACACAAGTAGGCTTTTCATTCAACGTGGGGTTGAGTCCTTAACTGGCCACATCCTGGCTGTGGGATCTCTCTGCGCATCAGTTCTCTGAGATGGGGGTGGGAGAGTGACATCGGTGGGTCAGAGTTAACGGTGGTGGTTCTCAGATGGTGCTGCCCAGACAACATCTGGCAATGACGGGGGACATTTCAGCTGTCACAGGAGGGAAGGGAGACGTGTCAAGCATCTAGCGGGAGGAGGTCAGGGACGGGGTTCGGCACCCCACAGTGCGCAGGATGGGCTGGCCCCAGGCGGCAGTAGGAGCCAGGCTCTAACGCCAGGTTAAGGAAACGTGGCACGTGGCAGTGCTGGGCACATTGGAGCTCCTCAGGACCCTAGAGGATCTGATGGGAGGGAGTATATTCTCACATAGGATGTCCCCACCTCTGTCTTTCCCCTTCTGTCCGTAGCAGATGGTGACTGCCTCCCAAGTTAAAACCAACTCTGCCTTCCATGGCCACCCCCAGGAAGCACCCCCTTGGTCTGAATTGTCCACAACAGGCAGTATTCGTCATGAATAAAAGTTAAGAAAGTAACAGACTGAGCTGAGTGCTTTGCTGTCATAATCCGTCGGTGACCCGAGTAGAGAGAAGGTTCTCCATCTCCCGATGAGGTGACCGTGGCTCACGGGCCCACCTCTTTCCCAAGTGCAGCCATCCCCCAGCGTTCTAGCAACACCTCAGGGCTGTGGGGTGCCCGGGTTTTATGCCAACTTGAGGACGTTCACCAAAAATAGCAATGAAAGGAAACCCTTAACTGCTTAACAGTTCACTCCCTTCTCCTTTGTTGTACTCATTCAGTCATTGTTATTAAATGCCTGTCGTAGGCCAACTTACAGCATGAGATGCTTACAGATGTACAGGTCTTCTTCTTTGGCCGTAAATAAGGTGACTATCACAACCACCTGGAGCAGGCCAGCCCCTCCTCTCTGCTGTGTGACCCAGGTGAGTGACTTCCCCTCTCTGAGTGCAGCCTCTGAACCATCTGTAAAAGAGGATCATGATGCCCAGCCCCCCACAAAGGAGGCTGAGTGAGAAGTCTACGAAATGCTTGTGAAGCAAGCATTGGAACTCGCACACAGTATCTGCAATAAATGGTAGCTGTTATTTCCATATGCCTTTTATATGAAAAAAAACAATCTTTGGTAGGTCTGTTACAGCATCCTATGGCAATAGATGGATTTAGGACCAATGTTGAAGTTCTGTGTAAGGGGATGACTTAAAATTTAGGCCACATGGCACATGGAAGAACTGAGGGATTGTGGGGTCCCTCACTTCAAGAACTGGAGTCTCTCCAAGGATGTCAGGCCCCTCAGTAGGAAGATGGTGGCACCAGGAAGTCAAAGAAAGGGAGTGGGGTGGTCACTGGAGAATTTCCCACCACCCCCAGCAGGCCCCACTCCTGGCACTGCTGGGTGCCCCACAGAGCTGATGAAGACTGCCTGCCCCCGGGAAGCCATGGCTGAGGACACACAGTCACTGGGGCCTCTGTGGGCCCATCATTGGAGTGAAATGGCCCAAACGAAATCAGGTGGACAGGCTGCTGCCCCAGCAGGCCAGGTGTGCTATCAGAAATCGCCCATAAAGAGGGCACTGCCTGCAAAGGGAGATTGACTGCACCCAATGCTGGCTTCTCTGTTCTTCCTGAGGTGACAGCAACAGGTGGATTCTGGGACATGCTGGGCAGGGCGGGGAGGCAAGAGCTGCCCTAGCAGGCCCCGACCTAGGGTGGTTCCCTGGGGCCCCCAGAGCTGCCCCAGCACCCACTGGGGATGCACTTGGTTGGAGCCGAGAGGGAGGACCCAAGACAGCCACCAAGTCCAGCTGTTGTCAGAGGGCAGTGGCCAGGGTTGAGCCCCTGGGCATTTGTTTAGGGCAGAGAGCCTGCAAAGATGGGGAAGGGGAATGGGCACATTCAGGGGCTGCCATGTCTTCTGAGCATCTTCTCTGAGCTAGACCAGGTTCTAGTTCCTGCTGAGACTGGATACAGGTTGGACAGCCAGCCAGCAGGCTATGCATCACCAGGCCTCTCCCATGTATACAGGGCACGCAGCTACACGTGGTAGCTGTGGGAGGGGCGCAGCTGGGTGTGGGGTGTAGAGATGGGTGCCTGTGGGACACTGCAGATGTCTGAGATGGGTGTGTATGTGTGTGTGTGACAGGAGAACCCATCCATGTGACTGTTGCCAGCCTGAGTTGTGTCACAGTCCCCGTAGGGGTCAAGGGAGCTACCTGTGTCTGTTTCTTTAAGTGGCTGACTCTCAGGAGGTGCTCCATTAATGCACATGGAATGAATAACCAAATGAATGGAAATGGTGGAAGCAAGTATCCCAGGACCTGGTTCTGCATCACACTTTCTTTGGGTGTCTGTCGGTCCATCTCCCACCCAACTGTGGTCTCCTGTTCATCCTGGTCACCCAGCCCACAGCCAGGAAGTAGCTGCTCATGGAAGCTGGTGAACTGAGAGATGAGTGACACTGAGAGATGAGTGACACTGAGAGATGAGTGACTGGGGGTGGAGCTGGGGGAGAGGTTCCTGCAGAGGAAGCCCCTGAGGCTGCCCTCCCACCAGGTCCAGAGGCGATGTCTACACTGAGCTCCAAAAACCCTGTTTTTTGGGGGCAGGGAGGGGGCAGTTGAGTGTAAGCCAAAGGTAGGAGCATTGGAGCCAGGCCCAATCCCAGCCTCAGGGACATGGCCTCTCCTAGCTGGGCTTTGGGGTTCCTCTCTGCAAAATGGGAACCCTTATCCCGCTGGCCCATGGTGGGTCCATGGTCGGTGCTCATTGGGTGTTTGTTGAATGACTGAAAGACCCAAATATGGGCCCTGAACAATGACCACATCCCATGGCAGCAAGGTTGTGTAGCTCATCCTCAAATGGACCTGATGACCCGTTTTCCTTTGGTTGGAGCCAGAGGGGTCCCTGGGGAGTGGCAGAGCGGCACGGAGTGCCGGAGCAAGCTGCTGCTGGCAAGAGCCACGGAGGCCTTGGGGGCAACTACAAGGTAAGGAGGTGATCTGGGGGCTCTGGGCCCAGGTAGACTCTTAGGCCACAGGACAGCTTCACTGCAAAAAGGAGCCAGCAGGGACAGGAGGACCCCTCACCCCTCTGCCCTGAACTGGCTTTGGGACTTCGCTGCATCTTCCCTGTTCTGTGCCTTAATCTGGAAGATGGACCTGGTCACACACCATCCCTGGGAGCAGAGTGGGGGCTTCGGACGTCCCAACACCAACTCTGCTGACCCTGGCCCAATCCCCAGCCCTCTCAGGACCTCAATAGCCCCATCTGTACAATGGGAACAATGCCCACACTGCTGAGGCCGCAGAGCTGATGCAGGAGCTAAATGCATCCACCGTTGCCAGTGCTAGTTGACGGAGCTGGAGTCTTGTTTTTGCCTTCCCTAAGCTGTCCCTGGGGGCTTTCACTCCAGACTGCCCAAGGATGGGTTGATGAAGGGGTAACTTGGGGCAGGGCATTTCTGAGGATGTGCTGGTGGCTGGAAGTAGAGGGGGGGAGATGGGCCGGAGAAGAGCAGCAGAGAGGCCTGCCTGGCTCGGCCTGGTCAGTGGGTGAGGTCAGGCAAGCCTTGCCCTGCAGACCCTCGGGGGAGCACAGTGTTACCTAGTGACCCCTAAGGGCCTTGGCAAACCTCCAGGGGCAGCTGCCGGTGGGAAGGTGGGTGCCGCTGTGGGGCCTTCCTGCCTCCTTTTGGTACCTGTGGGCCTTGCCTGGTCCACACCAGGGCCTGGGAGAAAAGAGCAGCCTGGCTTTAAAAACTGGGTGCCTCCACTTCATTTGCTGTACAGCCTGGGACAGTGACTTACCCTTTCTGACGGATGTTCCCCAAGGACCTCCTACAAAGACAGTGTGTACTTCTAGGCGGGGTGGGAGGCAGCACTTTCCTTTGCCTTTGCAACCCCTTCCTGTGGTCC
>PVIW01000874.1:335048-377774 GCA_004026585.1 Noctilio leporinus | reverse complement strand
CCCCCCAACCCAGTTCCCCCTGACCACTGAAGGCCTATTCCTTGTATTCATATACTTGGTTCTGTTTTGCTTGTTGTTAGTTCTGCTCATCATTGTCCCGTAATGGGTGAGATCATATGATATTTGTCCTTCACTGACTGGCTTATTTCACTAAGCATAATACTCTCCAGTTCCATCCATGTTGTTGCAAAGGGTACAAGTTCCTTCTTTCTTTCTGCTATATAGAATTCCATCACAATTGAACTTTTTATCTAGGAAAGCAGTAATATTTTTTTCTTAAAGCTACATGTCAAAGTGGGATTTTCCCTTTTCTTAGAGCAAAGGTTGAGAGGAAGTTTAAAGCAATGTGGTGGGAAGTACCTTGCCTTTTTGAAGTGAACAGTGTTTCAGAGAGATTGGTGGCTCAAGGGAAGCTTGACTGTTGGAATTTGGTTGTTGTTCAGTGTGGCTGGAACTGTAGTTCCCCCCCATCCCTCTAAATGTGTCTCCCTATTACATGATAGAGGCTGAAGTTCCCAGATGTTGTTTGGATTAACGAGTATGTGTGGGGAGGGGGAAAAAAAGAGCTTTCTTAATGATAATAACAGAGTCAGACTGGCTGGTTCTGTACTGACAGGAAAATGGAGAGATAAAAACTCCATTAATGGTGTGTGCACTGACTAAGTAGCCAATAAAACAATGCTGTCCTCACTGGAAACCGGTCCCAGACTGGCAGCGCTCTGTGCCAACTGCAGGAGACAACAGCTGCAAAGAGGGGCAGAAGTATTCAGTCAAGAGTGTGTTAAATGACTGGCTGGGGGCGGTTCTTTTGTCCTCTTCCTCCTCCTCCCCCCACTTTTGCCCATTTTCCCTGAGGAGCCCTTCTTAAGGCCCTATGTGTCCAGAAATTGAACCGCATCAGATTAAAACTTCATAGTGAACTTGCAGAGTGAAGTCGGCTGGTAGCTCCCAAGCCTATCTTCCTGGGTTAGTTTGACTTTGTGACAGTAAAAATGGTTAACATATATAAAATGTATCCAAGGATTACGGTCAGCGTTTGATAGTTATAGTTAAAGACCATGAGAAGAGTCAATTGTCAAAGATGTAACACTGTAGTTCCCCCCAGATATATTTGAATTTCTGTGGCCAAAATAAGTAACAAAATAAAAAAAGAATCTTTGTCACATTTCCTTTGGAGAGTGGCAAAAAGACGTGGTTTAGTTACTTTCATTCTATGTGTACATGCTGAGCCCCTTCTCTGAGCAATCCCTTCCGCCCAGCCCTGTGCCAGCGTGGCTTTGTGCAGGAGACCTTTCCCTTTGGGAGCCCGGCCCCCAAGCCGTTTCTCTCTAGCCATTCAGTGATTAATATTAGATATTGAACAGCCTTTAACTTGTCACCTCTCCCTTTGGGAGCCCGGCCAGGTGAGCATAGGGCCTCTAGAGAAGACAAGGAAAGAAGCGCTCTTGGACTGGTACAGAAAACGGGCTCTGAGAATTCAAGTCTTGTCCTTGTTTCCTGTGAGCTTAAAATCTGAGTTACTCTAACTTTTTACTTCACGGGATATGAAACGAGGAGAGTAGATACGAGAGTGTTCACTTCTTTGCCAAGCTCTGTGCCACAGACTTGACAGGCATCTGCAAGTTGGTGTGTGGAGCCTTCCTTTCACAGGTGAAAGGGGACAGAAATCTTGAGGAATTAAGTTTCTCAGGGCTGCAGAGTCTGTTCCTCCTGCACTTGGGGGCAGCAGGAATGAAACAAATGATATGAATCAATGGTATGTTATTTACTGCACGTCATTGCAGCCGGCATCCAAAAAGGAGAAGGGTAGGGCGTGGTTTATCTAGACCATCAGAATACGGGCAGTGGTGGAGGTCCGGACTTGCTCTGCGTAAGTTCTGGAAGGTCTCTGTGGCCGAGAGACTAACCCTTTATCTCAGCACGTTCTCTTAAGCACGCCTTTTGTCAGACACCCTAACTGGGGATGGGGACTCAGCTGAAAGGGATGAAGTCTTGATGTCAGAGGGTCAGTGCTGTTTCCAGGTGGTCAGAGCTGGAGTGCAAGGATGGGTGCCCAGGCACCCTGGGGGAAGGACCTGTAGCTGGCTTGTCTGGGAGCGAGGCTTTTCCTCTTTACGCTCTAGAAATGAAGGGCTTTGAGCACAAAGTGAGGACTCTGGATAAAAGAGTAAGGAAGAACAGTAAGTCTTAACTTTCACTGCACCCTGCGCTTCCCTTTTGGAAACTACGTGTGGATTGTGAGCTGTCTCAAGGATCCTAGCTGCAGACCTCTCCCTCACAAGCCACTTCCAGGCCACCCTACGTGGCCAGTGGCCACCATGTTTCGAGTGTGGTTTCTTCTGTCTTCTGACTAAAGATGGCAAAGTAAGATCCAGGGGAAACCTATGTCCTTTTAGATATGTTCACTTTTTTTTTTTTTTTTTTAAGTATATAGTATAAGTTTTCTTTAGATGGCAAATGAGACTGTTCTTCAGGAATATGATTCCTCAGTGATTAGTATTAGATACTAAATGACCTTTAACTTGTCGTGCTTGCACTTACTGTGCCAGCTTGTCTTTTTCTAAATGTCAGGGTATCACTGTTAATTTAATTTAATTTAGTTTTTTAAAAGATTTTACTTATTATTTTTAGAGAGAAGGGGATGGAGAGAGGCAGAGAGGGAGAGAGACATCCATCTATGGTTGTCTTTCACCTGCCTCCAGCTACGGACCTGGCTGGAGACCTGGCTTGCAACCTGGTTCTGTGCCCTGGCTGGGAATCAAACCAGTGACCTTTGGGTTCATAGGCCAGTGTCTTATCCACTGTGCCACTAGCCAAGGCACACTGTTAATTTTATATGTTTAAAGGACTTGGGTGGGTTTTAGATGTGACCCTTGGGTTTTCATGTTTGGATTTTATAGTACAAATTATTCCATAGCATTTTTGATGGATGTTCACATATGCATTCATATGGATAAAGAATAAAGTACATATATTGAATTAAAGGTGTTTATTGGTTGGTGGTGACTTGTGTTCAGTTTTCTGTTCATTATAGGTAATTCTTGGGGGATGGAGTCTATACACTTGTTAATCTGTTATCAATGTGAACATTTCCCATTACTTTATCAATAAAATTTCCTGGTTGAGGGATCATTGCTTTTACCATTGGTTTTCAGTCCTACTGTGGGGCAACCCTAGATGGCAGTCCATTGCGATTATTGCAGGCGACTCAGCATTCATTATTAGGGTAAAGATGTTTTCAGACACTTCCGATAAATTCAGTGCTATGGGATACGTTTCTTTGCCCTCGATTACGTCTTCCAGAGTGAGAAAAGAATTGAATTCAAAGGCAAGACAAAGTGACTGTATTTTTTAGTTGTTACAATGTATGAATAATTAAGAAAAGGAAGGAAATGAGTAGTATCACAAAAGTCAAGATTGTGGTTCTAATATTAACTATCAATAATAGTAATGGCTTACCCTTTAAAGGTGGTTATATATCAGGTTTTGTAAATGAGTGCTTTATGTATATGCACTCATTTAGTCCTTGTCATTACTTGGGGATATAGGCACTTTTTAAATTTATCTTAATTTTGCTGACGGAAGAGATGGGGGTACATTAAGCTACATATTTAAGGCTGTCAAGTTAGCAAGTGGCAGGGCCTGAGTTCTAACTCAGACAGTCTGACCTCCGTTCTGTTTTAACCATAGCGTAGGGCAGGAAGATGATAGAGATTGGGGACACCTCGGCATGGGGCATTTCTTAAAAAAAAATAGGGTCTTTCCTAAAGGGTGTAGCTGCATTTTTAGTATATGTGGATTGAATATATATATTCATAAATATGTATTACACATGTTTATATATGTATCTATGAATTCATACTGTATTTGAGAAATGGCAGTAAATATGTGTGTAAGAGATTTTCCTTACCAGTTTTTGCTGTTTGATGTACAATAAACCTTGTATTTGGTTCTCTCCCTCTAAAGAGAGAACATATTCACATATGGTAGCTCTGGAAGCTTTTCCCAACCCTGGCATACCCCTACTTCCATGGGATATTCATATTTATCTGCCTTTCCATCCGCGTAAATTACCTCACACATTGAATCTTGTATTAGCAAGGGCATTAGGTGTTGTCTGTGACTCTGAAGTAGAAGTCAAAGCATTTGTGTGCATGCATGCTAGGAAAGTTTATATAAAATTAATTTGAAATAAAATAACTTCTAGACATGTGTCTGACCTATTCTTCTTATGTCCTAAGTGTAAAACTATGGAAGGACACCTCACAGTTGTGTTAAACCTGTCTAAATTTGGTTATAAGTTCTAGGAGATGCAGCTGAATTTTTCCCAGAATGTATTGTCTTGAAATAAACCTGACTGTACAGCAATGCTGGTAGAACCAACAAAAATGCAGCACATGAAACAACTAAAATGTTTAAAAAAAAAAAAAGGTTATTATTGAAGAGTTTTCCCCTCCAATACTTAATGCATTAAAAATCACAACTTAACAGAGGCTAGTCTTTTTCTCCCTTCTAATTTTAGTAAATAAGCCATTCTTAAACTTAGAGAACATTATCATTTTCCTCTGGGATTTGTAAAGTTGAAAAGCAGAATCAGAGAGTCAGGTGTTTATGAAATGAATGAGAGCTTAGTGACCTGAAACTCAGTGGAATTTTTCTCAGAATTGTTGACAGTGTGAACGGTAAACACAGGCGCTTGCTGATGTTTTATTTCCTTTTTATAATCATGACTCACTTTCATCATCCTGTCTTCTTATTGAAAGAATTCCATCTTGGTGATACTCAGCTCAGTCTCCAGCTCTACTGGAGAGTAATTTCCAGGCGCTTTAATGTGCACCTGAGGAAGACGAGTTTGTTAACCCATCCGTCTCTTGAGGAACTTTGAGGGGGAGAATTTAGCTGGCTGTCCGTGTCGCATCCACCTTGGGGAGGACAGGGCTATCAGCTTGCTGGTCATCTTAGTGCTTGTTGAATAGCTTTTCAAGGTTAGAGACATGTGGTTTCTGTTTACATTTGTGTATATATGGGTGTGTACATACACATGTACTGTACACATACATCCATTATATGTAATTGTTAAAGGTTTTTTTTTTTTTCTCTTTTTATTGTTGCTTGGATAAATAGAATGCATTTCAGTGGGAATGGTATTAACACCACAAGGAAGATTTACTTTCCCATTAAATTCTGACCCAATTGGGAATTTGGGTTATTGATGGTAAATTTAGATGTTCGTATTGTCAGGTAAGTTGCTTCTTAAAAGTTGCAATATCACAAATGATGGAAAAGCTGATGTTTCATCTTGTGCTGATGTAAATTAATCACAGGTGTGGAACCTTGAGGCTTGTGATGAAAAGACTGCTAACAGTCAACTTTAGGCATGTTTTATTGTATAGAATTAATTGGTAAAAAATGAATCTTGGTGCAAAACTGTTCTAATTAATAGCAACTCAAATCAAGAGGCTGTAATTTCATTAGTGCTTAATGACACTTGAGATTAAAAATATAGAAAATGCCTCTACTTTGTGGTTATTCACATAAATTACTTGAGTAACAAATCCACAGATTGAAATGTGATAGGTAATGTAGTCTTGTTATTAGCACCTGTGTCTGTGAGCAGACCCCCCCCCCCGCCCGCCCGCCCATTCCCACCTTCCCACTGCATATCCCTCTCATCCCAAAGCTTCAGTGGAACTAAAAAGGGGATTCTGTAGGAGTCTGCCCTCATTCTAGGAAGGCTGGCTTCCATCCTGATCTTCAGTTGCTGCATCTTTCTTGCTTTCGTCTTCCCTCTGATTTTCTCCCCACACTTGACATTTCCTTTCTTAAGAGTCTGCTCCATTTTAGTTTTCTGCCATGTCACTCTCAGTCTGAGCGTGGTAATGATTTGCAGATTCTCAGTCTCCTCATCTGATAGGTAGGTGGTATTTGCCTGTTTTGAATTTGTGGACTGGGGTTCAGACAGTAATGTGCTCATCAAGATCCTGGAGCCTGGGAAGTGATAGATGTAGGTTCAGTTCCTAACCTATGGGATTCCAAGCCTTTGGCTCTTTCCACGAAAATGAGTTGGGAGACAGAATATGTCCATGTAGTTAATAGGCACAGCACAGTATGTACTCAAGGTCTAAGTTGTATGGGAAAAAATCTAAGAGCTTTCTGACTATTTTTAAAAATAATAGGCTCACTGAATTAATTTAGCCAGACACCCTTTTATAGTGTACAATTTAGTGGCTTTTAGTAAATCCAGAGTTGTACACTGTCTTCACTATCTGGTAGAACCATCGGCATGTAAGACTGGTACTAAAGCTCAAATCACTGAAGTAGAAGTCAAGGGTGGGCTCCCAATCATCCTTTGATCTGAATGGGACAGAAACAGTTCCTGGGCCAACCCTGCAATGGATACTCATGCTGATGAACTGTCATAGAACTCCCCAGAATAGTTAATTCTCAACCATTAAAAAATGCCCAATTTTGATAAACTCAAATCTCAAATTCTTTTGCTCACTTTTATGAAAAAAAGAGAATTTAAATTTTTTTCCTAAACATATTTGTGTTTTTGACTCTTATAAAATATGTCTTCCACCCCCAGTATTTTGATTGGAGAATAATCTGCATCTCAAGACTTCTAGGTCATTTTATTGCAGGTTTGCTTGAACACATTAAATGAATCAGTACAGTCATGATTTGAAATGACTCATGCCTTAAGCAATTTCATGTGTAAACTTAGCGATCCCAGCCAGTGAGTGCTAATAACAGGCAAGTTCATTCCTTGGATCTTCCTTCTTAGCATTTAACGTGGGCCATTGCCTCCCTTCTGTTACTTTCTTTATGCTTATTAAATTAAGTTGAATTACATTATATGGAAATTTATACATTTGTTCTTTTCCCTGTATGGTAGAAAAAGGCAGGGGTTGGGGAAATCGCTGGTGGGTGGGAAAGGACCCTTAAGAAGATAGCATTGTGCATAAGCTCAAGATGGATAAAGAACTTAAACATAAGAAGGTCGTGGAGAAAAATAAAGGCAGTTAAAATTTTAGATATCCTATGCAGCAGTATGTTTATTGATACTTCACCAAGGGCAAAGGAAATCAAAGAACAAATAAACAAATGGGACTATATCAAATTGAAAAGTTTCTGTTCAGCTAAAGAAAACACCAGCAAAATTCAAAGGGAACCAACTGTATGGGAAAACATAGTTGCCAATGATACCTCAGACAGGGTTTGATCTCCAAAATATATTAAGAACTAATGTGACTCAACGCCAGGGAGACAGACAGCCCAATTCAAAAATGGGCAAAGGACCTGAAACAGACAACTCTGAGGGAGACATACAGAGGGCCCAAAGGCGTATGAATGAATGCTCAACATCACTAGGCATCAGAGAGATATGAATTAAAACCACAATAAGATACCACCTCACACCTGTCAGAATGGCAGTCATCAACAAACAAGTGTTGGCGAGGATGTGGGGCAAAGGGAACCCTGGTGCACTGTTGGTGGGAATACAGACTGGTGCAGCCACAGTGGAAAACAGTATGGGGTTTCCTTAAAAAACTAAAAATGGAACTGCATTTTGATCCAGCAATTCCACTACCAGGACTATACCCTGAAGAACCCTGAAACACTAATTCATAAGAACCTATGTACCCCTACGTTCATAGCATTATTTACAATAGTCGAGTGCTGGAAACAGCTTAAGTGCCCATCAGTGGACGATTGGATCAAAACCTTTGGTACATTTACACAGTGGAATACTACACAGCAGAAAGAAAGAAGGAACTCCTAACCTTTGCAACAACATGGATGGAACTAGAAAGTATTATGGTTAGTGAAATAAGCCAGTCAGTGAAGAACAAATACCATATGATTTCACCCATTACAGGACAATAGTGAACAAAAAACCCAAATAAGCTAAACGGAACCAGATACATGAATACAATGAATGGACCTTCAGTGGGCAGAGGGGAGGGGGAAGGTGGGAGGGGGAAGAGGAGGCAAAGAAGGGGAGCAGTTTAGTCAAGGAGCTAGCATGGAAGAACCATGGACATGGACAGCAAGTAGGATTGACTTTGCAGGGGAGTGGGTGGGTGGGGAAGGGGACAGAGGAAAAGGGGGATGGATGTAATACATCAACAATAATAAAAAAAAAAAGATAGCATTTTCATGAGAAGAACTTACCATATTTTTTGCACTGTAATACACACCTGGCCATAGATGCACCTAGGTTTAGAGGAGGAAAACAAGAAAAAAAATATTCTGAACCAAATGCTCTAGTAAAATATTTAATAAAATATAACTATTTCAACCATGTAAAGTGAATTGCAGTCAACAGCGGTATTAAGAACCATCATCACTGTCATTAACAAATGAGGAGAGACTTTAAGTTCCAAGTACTCTTTTAGTTTTCTGGGAACCCCAAGAACTCACCACTAGTGTCAGAATTTATGAAGCTCAGTTGTTCACCATCACTGATATCCCTTTCTTCACTATCTTCATATATGATACTATCTTCAGTTCCATCTAAGGCATTGCTAATGCCACATTTTTTGAATGACTGTACAACAGTTTCATCCTTCACTGAGTGGCATGATGTGTTCACCCATTCACAAACTTGAGTGATAGTAGGCCTCTTCATTCATCCAGTAGGTGTCAGATCATGATTCCCAGCAGCCATCCATTTGTTCCACTCTTTTCACATAAAGACTTTATTTATTTATATTTTATATATTATTTTTCAGAGAGAGGGAAAGGGAGAGAGGGAGAGAACCATCAATGTATGGTTGCCTTTCACCTGCCTCCGGCTACAGATCTGGCTGGAGACCTGGCTTGCAACCTGGTTATGTTGCCCTGGCTGGGAATCGAACCAGCAATCTTTGGGTTCGCAGACTGGCGCCTTACCCACTGTGCCACTAGCCAGGGCTCACATAAATGCTTTAAATGGCTTGTTGATGGAAACGTTGAGAGGTTGCAACTGGCTGGTAAGACCCCCAGGAATTACAGCTAGATGAGTCTTCATTTCTTTAAAGCTCTTTTTTGTAGTTTCGCTTATATGTGCTCTAAATTGGTCAAGCACTAATAAGCCTCATACCAGTTATTATCCTCAGCTGGTTCGACAGGTCAGCGGTTGTAGCTGGGAGTGTCAGACGGCTCTCTGCACTCTCTCAGGTCCCTGGTGATGGGTGGAGGATGACGGTAACTGACCAGACACCCTGAGATTCAGCAATAAATTGGGACATTTAAACATCCCCAGGGGTTTCACGTGGGCCCACCGCTTTCACTTCTAACAGCGGTTGCCACTGCTGATGGGTCAGGTAATACACATCACAGTCTGTGATGCAATGCTTGCTCCATAAGACATGGAGACATTTCCCCCTAACTTTTAGGGGAAAAAATGTGTCTTGTGGAGTGAAAAATACAGTATCTTTTTTCCTCTGCACCTTGACTGACGACATCTGGAAGGAGGCCAGTGAGTTAAAGCTGAGCTGCAGGAATTGTAATAGGGCCTGAGGCCAAGTGACAATCTTGGGGATAATTTTCTGGGAAATAAATTAACATTTTTCTTATAAGATGAGGCATCTCCCTTCTTACAGTTTACTGACAGCATCTTAATTTCCAGTAATATTACAGTGTTAGCATGGTATTTGAGTGTTGTTTTCAAGTTACTTTTCTATACTATATATAGTTTAGAAAAAGATTATGTGCTATAATATCAGAGTAGGGAATACTTATTTTCATACGAAAGTCATTAGGAAGTGATGGTTTAATGCATATATTTAGTCTACACATTGTCTTTTTGTGTGAAACATTTTAGCTCTCTCTTAATCTCTATAATTTAGGATTTGGGAAAGTTTTTTTTTTTTGTTTTGAATTAAAAGCTATCATAACACTAAAAGTGGACTCTGATAGGCCTGCCTTTTTTTCCGTTAGCATAATTTTTATTGTTCATATTTCCTGTGGTGGGTTTCTCTTATGCTTTGAATTTGTTATCAGGGTTCACTATTCAACCATCAACATTTATCAAGGACCTTATGTTTACAAGGCTATCCCTGCTGTTTCAGAAATGAAAAAAATACTACTTTGAGGAATCCATAGACTCACCAGGGCAGTGAAATAAAAAAGAAGGAAAAAAAAAAAGAAATGTACTTTTTAGGTGGTGTGATAATTCAGTTTTGGAACAGCGGGTGAGGGTATGTGTATCTCAGACAGGATGTGAACATGGGGATTTCAGGGGAAGGCTTCCATCAGGAGGCGAGTCTTTAGTTGATCCTGAAACATAGCAATTTGCTGGATGGAAAAAGGCATTTCAGGCAAGCAGGTGCAAAGGTGGGAGGTGAACAAGACTGTGGCTCCTCAGAACAAGACAGCTCCTCAGGGAGCTGTAAGGTGAGGTTAGGGTCAGGGTACCTGTGGAGTGATGACTGGGTAAGGTTGGGGAGGTCATGGGTCAGGTCATGGAAATCAGGAGATCTACTCATGCTAAGGAGAGCCATTGACAGCTAAGCCAAGGACAGGCTGTGCAGTGGCCATTGACTTTACTGTGAGCAGGTGCTTAGAGGTGATCACAGGAGAGGCAGTTGGAGTTTTTGACTTGGTGTTTAGTGGTTCTATGGCATGAGATAAAACATAAAGGAAGATTAGCAGGTTTGGGCTGGTCGGTGAGGTAGACATCCTCACTTTAGTTTTGCTAGTCTAGAATTTTTTTTTTTTTTTTGGAATTGGATATATTCTCATGCCCCATGAGAAGCTGTTCTTGATAGACCGCACTGTTATTTTACTTTTTGCACATTTTGTTACTCAGTTATCTTTCAGTTGGCAAATACAATGAAAGTCAAACTTCTGTGAGTTAAGAACTAAATTGCTAAATAAAATGAGAAATGTTATTTTTACTTATTTTCTAAATGAATGGGTTGGGTGCTGTCTCAGTAGAGGATTAGATTGATTGGAAAGCCATCTTCAACTAAAGAGGTCACCTTTCCTCTTAGCATAGTTCTGGAGGAATCCTGCTAGGAATTGTGAAAGAAAGGTCAAAACAAAGAATCTTTGAGCCAGAGGAAAGCTTAGCAACTTGGGCCACCAATACAATTCATATTTAGGAAAAATGGATGCCAGAGAGGGTAAGTAATTTCCAGTCACAGAGTTACAGTAAAGGGATACGTCTGACTCTTTAGTTTAGTGTTTTCTCTGTTGCTTGCTGGATCTCTACAAGAAACCAACAAGATGACAGGGCAGAGTTTGAAGAACTCTGATACTCAAGGTTGCTCACTCAGTGGTAGATCCACAGTCACCTGGATTCTTGACTTTACTCTTGTTTTAAGTCAATATCATTGTTCATCAGTCAGCAAATATTTGTTGACTATGTACTATGAAAGGGATGTTATTACAAACTTTAAAAGATAAATGATAAGCTGTTTTCCTCTTCAAGAACTTTGCAGGTTAATTTTTCAGGTGACTCACTACAAGATTGGCAACTTCATTTTATAAAATGCATCTCTTGTCTGATGTAATTATGACTGTAGTATAAACACAGACACAATAATAGCAAGAAAGCAAAGCTATGCGCTCCATTTTTTCCTTTTTTTTTTTTTTAATGGGTCATTTTTGTTCTCTCTTCATGGGGGGCAAGCTGTTTCCTTCCTAGTCTGGCAGATAATACATTAAACCAAACAGTTAGAAAAAGAATGTTGACTGCTGTCTATTCAGTTTATTTGTTGAACCTTAATTAGGGGGAGTGACCTGGTGAAAATTTTATTTAGGTTTGTAACTGGCATAAATACTTGCAAGAGGGCATTGGGGGACTAGTTTTTAAAAGCTTTAGTTTTCTGTTCATTTATTTTGGTACTCTCTCTTTTGTAACAGCCCCTTTCAGTGTTTCTGGAAATTTCTGCAGGTACCATTTTGAAAAACTTAACCTAAATTTGGAGTAGTTGTTCAGTTAATAAATGTATTAAGGACACGTATTGGCATTCTAAGGTAAAGACCACCTTTATGAAATAGTACTTTTTCTATACTTCTTGATATATTTTTATGTATCTTGTGTTTACTCTTATTTGAGTGAAACAGGTTTTTAGTGCTTTCTGCATTGCTTTGAATGTAAGTCCAGGATAGAAACTTAGCCATTTACTAAGAGAGAAGTTTCCTTTACCAAGTTCATGAGCTTAAAATTGTTCATGCTTTTGGTTTTTCTGCAATTTTAAGCGTCATTCCCTTCACAAATATCTAGGTAAGTCTGGCATGATGCTGGAGCCAGCATGGGGGATACAGCAGGATGTTGGACACATAAGAGTTCCTACTTTTAGAAGCTGCCCATTGAAGCTTAGCTAATATCAGTCTACGGAGGATATACAGATACAGGAACCTCAGTTAAAGGTTAAGCGTAACAAAATACCAACATCCCTTTAGAAAACCTGAATATCTGGTTCTGGCCCAGGTGGGTGGCATCCCTGTGAACTTTTACAAAAGTGCTTTGAGATCATGAGATGATGAAAGCGTTCATGGCAGTGTGTGTGAGGGTAATCATCAAAGGTGACCACATTACTGAGAGACAAGATAAAATACAGTGTCTCATGGTAATGGGGAGTGCAACAGGAGTGGGATTTACACACATAAAAGCTGGACCCAACAGACTGAGGAAGGCTATTTACCAGCGCAGTCTGGCTCTGTCTTGAGAGTAGTGGGGTTGGGAAAACGGAAGAAATGACATTCCTTCTTTCTTACCCTCTCTATGCAAGGTGCACTGATGACTCACTCATAACCTTTTTGAGATTTAGGTACGGCTGGAATAGAGCCACTTGGGTTTGGGCTAGTGTGGTGCCTTGAAACCCAGAACTCACCCAGGAATTGACATGACCCTGTGAAATAACCATAGACCCGTGAACTGGATGAGAGCTCCCAGGATTTGAAAAATGAACACCTATGGTATAAAGGGAAACTAGAAAAATAAGGTAGGGTGAGGGAATGTGAAAGATCCACTAAATTTCTTTATTGAGCTACCAGCTGCTCCACAAAGTCTACTATGTAGTTGGGAACATCAGTTGACCAGAAATGCGATTTCCTGCCCACACTGGTTAACAAAAGATATCATTGGGCATGGTATAATGAAAGAAAAGGCGGGGGGTGGGGGGAAGGAGAGGGCAGGAATGGAGAAGGAGGAGAGAATGAGTGAGTTAGGTGTGATACCTAGGAGTGAGGTATATGTTTCCTTGTCATCCTCTTTGTCTTTTGTTGGCTCCCCTTAAGTCACACCTCTTGTCTAGTGGGCGTTGACAAAGGGGTGTTCTATTTTAGTCTGTAGCCTTCCCATCTGGTGTCTGGATTTCTTCTAAGCTGCCACCAGTGGGGCAGGGAGTACAGAATATTAGTCTTTCATGTTGTCTCCTTTCAGTTTTCCCTGCACAGACGTTTATAATACATATTTTAAAAACTACTATTTTTAGGAATCAAAATGGTCAGATTTTGGCCTTGTTATATGAGTCAACCTAAATATTTAACCTTTGTCTTCCCAGTCTTCATCATTGCTTCTTAACTTTTGAATTTATAATAATAGCTCCTACTTACTAGCACCCACAGTATGCAACTCTGCAAGGAGGTCATGGTGCCTGTCTGGCCTGTGAGAGACTGGCTCAGACAGTGGCCCAAGATTACATGTCTAGTGATTGGCAGTGCTGGGATCTAATCCAGGACTTTTTGGTTCAAGCCTGGAATTCTCCTGTTACTGCAGTATATCACTGCCTTTGTTCCCTTGAGTTTTATCTGGGATCCTTGTGTTTTATTTTCTGGCACAAACAAGCAAGTCTTTTGCTGGACAGATAAATGGATTTTGGTGAGTCACCTCACCACTTTAGAAAAGGTTATTTGAGATTATACATTATAAGCAGGTTGTCTTCCGAAATGTGGTATGGTGCTTAATTCCATTCACTTCTGTCATAATCCACAATAAATGCCTCTCATTTTATCCAAATAATAATTTAAATTCTGGAGGAGAAAGGCTCTCTGATACTTGGGCCTTAAATCTGTCCCTGGGGCCAATACATTAGGAAATCTCATTGTCATCCTATGTCCACTTTGGCTGGTCTCCTCTCTAGGCTTTGAGAGAGACCTTGATCTTTTCCTTAAAATATCCTGGAGACTTGTTCTTCCTCATGCCTGCCTCTCCACAAGTCCTTCCCCTCCCTTCTTTAAAAGTTCAGTGAGTTTGATCCCTATTCAGTATTTAAATACACCCCCGGGAAAATAGTGTGTTTCCATGGTAGAACTCTTTCCCAGGATTTCTTGGAAGGTACCCAAATCCTGGAAAAAAAAAATCAGTTAAGAAATCAGGTAAATAGAACCAATTATAGTACATTGAGACATTAGTAGATGCAGGGAATCCACTGTTGTCAAGCTGACAACTGTTGTGGAGTTGAATGATAGAGAAGCTTGGCATTTCCCAGAGCCAGCCAGCACGGCGTAGAAATACAGAGGAGAGAGTCGGTCACGATTACTGGTAGATGTTGCTATGTTATAAATGTGTGTTTGTGGCCCTGTCGGCTGCTACTGGTGAGTCATCTTTGCAAATAAAATAAATACAAGTTTATATGCGTACCAGAGTACGCAAATTCTTGTGAGTAGTAGTATTCGAATATGTTCCCAAAGCAAAATCAGTCTTTAAAATGACAATTTCAACATGCAGTTCCATGTAGTTTTCTTAACCTTGCTTGTAGATCCAAGTGCAGGTTATTCCAGGGGTCAACACACTTTTTCACTAAAGGGACAGATAGTAAATATTTTAGGCTTTGCAAGCCATATGGACTCTGTGACAACTATTGGCTCTGCTGTTTTAGTGTGAAAGCAGCTATAGACTATATGGAAAATGAACAAATGGGGCTGTGTTCCAATAAAACTTTTTATTTACCAAACAGACTGCGGACTGGATTTGGCTCGCTGTTGGACCACTACCCAATAATGTTCATGGCATTTCCTAGCATTTGCATATTTGTTATAGGCTACAATTCTTTGTAAATTCGATTAAGTTCTTATTTAATTATTTATAGGTATCCATAGTAATGAGCAAAGAACATTTGGAAGTATTTTAAGAGTAACTTTTAATTTGAGGAATTCCAGAGAAATTCTCTGGGAATTCTCATTTCTTATTCTCATGTCCTAAAGATGAATGACTTCTATATTTGTATTTACGATTTGGAAACACCCGAAGAGGATTTGCTGTATCTCCATGCTCCTCAGTACTTCCTGCTTTAATTGGCAAGGTATCTCTTCTCAACTCTACGTGGCCCTTCCTGTTCTTTGTGCTGCCTGGTGTCCCTTGAGTTTACTAGTTGTCTGGGGCATGTGACGAACTTTCTTTCCCACTGGGATATTGGAAATCTTGGAAACCAGTTGATAGCGCCTTTCTCCAGAATTACTGATAGGTCAAATCTGTCTTTCCTCCTTCCTCAAGTGCTTGGAGTAGGTTATTCGTGAAGAATACTCAGCATTTTATATGCTTTGTTGTGGTAATGTTATTTTAGAGCCAGAACAAGAGGACATTTGTAGAATCATGTAGGTGATGTGTGTTGTTTGGGATTGGTGCCCTGTATGCGTTTCTCCCACACTGTTTTAGCGCTTGTATTATTCTCTCCAGGGGCAGGAACTAAGAATATCTACCATGAGCACTCAATTCAATTCTTGCAAACAGTCAAGATGGAAATGAACTTACTGGTAATTAAGAACGCAGATGTGAGAGTTAGCAAAACTTGAATTGATTCTTGGTTTTGCCACTTATTTAAAAAGTGTGATCTTGGACAGTTTTAACTTTCTAACATTGTTTTCTTATCTGTCAAGTGGGAATGATAACACCTTCCCCTCAATTTTGGCATTGTTAGGATTGTCAGATACAATGAGCATGAGGTTAAGCACAGGTCTGGGACCAAGGGCTTGCTAAATGATAGCTGGCATTATTAGTGACATTCAAAGGTGGGAGGTATTTGTGGTGTTTCATGGGAAAGGAAACCAAAACATGGAGGTGAAATGATTTGCATAAGTTCCCATTTAGGAGGTTGGAAAGCTTAGCTGTTTCTTAAATTCATGTGCTTGCTAGCCGTGTGCTGCTACTTAGAGTAGTTTCAGTCAACAGTAATTCTCCAGGAAGATATACCAGAATTTATTTGGGCTATGAGGTTTTGGGTGGATTTTTAAAATAATTGACACATAACATTTTATTAGTTTAAGGTGTACAACGTAATGTTTGATATTTATATATATTGTAAAATGATCATCACAATAAGTCTAGTTAATATCCATCACCATCCAGGGGATGATGGCTTGAATGTCCAAGGATGTGCAGTGTTGGGAAGTCACCATTTCTAGAAGCCAAGTACACAGTTATAGCCAACAAGTTGAAAAAAACTTGCTCTGAATTTTTTTTTCCTGTTGCTTAGCTGCTATGTTGACTGCCAAGAACTTGTTTGCCTTTTATACTTGCCTATTAGTCAGGTTCCATCATATGACAATGACTTTTGAGATATTATGCATGGTTTTCTAAATTGAATTAAAGAAAAAGGTTGTCCTTCGCTAAGCCCGTAATCAGAGATGGATTTTTCCGGATTTCTCTTTATCCCCTTCCTCACACTTTCCCTGCACCACTTCACAGGAATGTGCCTCTGACCTTTATGGGTCAGATTTTCACATGGCATGAGGCATGATTAGCTGCCAATAATTAAACCTCCATAGCCAAACAAATGAGTTGGCTGAGGTTTTGGAAAAAAGTCAGCTAGCTCAGTGAAAGTTTTGTGACAAGTTGCTGGAGTTTGCTATGTAGATACTTATTTCATAGCATTGATTTTAATTTCTTCATATGTTCCCTTTTAAAGTTATTTTTAAAATCACAGTTGAGGGTTGAATATAACTGCTTCACACTACTTTTCAGGATCTGCTCTGCTTGCTTATTGACATCCAGGGTATTCTGTGGGGAACTTGTTCTGACATTTGGAGAGTTAAGTGCCCAGAATTTCCTTTCAACCTGAGCTCCCATTTTACCAGCCTGAGTTCTTGCTTGTAGGGCACCATCATTTTGACTTCCATTTATGGGTTGAGAGTCTGATGAATTTGAAAACAGATTATGATTTTTATTCAGTAGCTCTTGAACATCTTACTGTATGCTCAGTGCTAGGTTCTGTGAAGAAATAATATAGCAGCAGCAGCAGAAGATGTGGTCCTACTCTAGTTTAAATAGGTTTTGAAATAAACCCAGTTCAAGGCAGAGGATTAACTGCCAGGTTGAGTCATACAGGATATAAATACCAGAGGAATGAGAATGGAAAGATCTGGAAAATAGTAGACTTATTAGAGAAGGCTAGACAGAGGCAGGAGAACCTGGACATGGTTTTGAAGGATGAAAAGGAATTCTATGCAGTGATGACTAGGGAAGGAGAAGCACCTTTGTAATTAAAAAACAAAACAAAACAAAAAAAACACCTTTTTTGTTTGTTTTTTTAAGAGAATCAGAAAAATATGCAGTAGTGTTTTGTTTTGTTTTTTAAGGCTTTATTTATTTTTAGAGAGAGGGAAAGGGAAAAGAGAAAGAGAAACATTGATATGATTGCCTCTTTTGCGCCCCAAACTGGGGACCAGGCCCACATCCCTGTGCCCTGAGTGGGAGTGCAGTTGGTAACCTCTTGGTTCACAGGTTGGCGCTCAATCCACTGAGCCACCAGCGAGGGCTGCAGTGGTGTTTTCTCATTTTCTTGCTTATCTCAACCTTCCCCTAAATAGTACATACTTCTAAAGACGTGGTTGGCTCTAGTTAGGACAGTTTAGCCCTGGCCTCCTCCTAAAATGCAGCCAGTCTTTGGCAGAGAGGAAAGCAACTTCACTTTGAATCTGCCAAATGTCCTTGGCCCCATCTTGGAAAATACCAGGATTTCAACAGTTTGTTCTGAAACTCAAGGTTTGTAAATGCTGCTTAGCTGATGAATTTGTTTTTAAGGATGTCCATTCTAAGAAATGCATTTTTACTCTTTAACTTCACTAAATGATTGCTGAAAATGTCACATTTCTGCTTGACCTTTCTACAGGGCGGGCTAGGGGAGGTGATATTTTTGTGTCTTAATTTTAGTGTGCCTTTTCTGTGTCTTAAATTTTACAATCAAATTGATTGTGAGCCCCTGTTTAAACCAAAGTGAGGACAGGTTTGACGTTATTTGCAAAGCGTTTCCTTGAATTTCAAGGTTGATGTGATTTTGCTTCCAAATAATTATTGAGGAATGCTGTATTTTGGGGTTGTTTTCTGCTTAGATGTATTTACATGAACGTTTTCTTGGCCAAATGTTCCTTGAGGTTTAAAAAAAAAAAAAAAAAAAAAGTGCTGTTTTCTGAAAGGGATAAGTTTTTCAATGTTTTGTAGCCCTAAACTGTGTGAATGGGAAAGTTTGGTTCTAATAAAAATTTCCTCTTCCTTTGGCAAATGTTTCCTTTGGAAAAGCTTGGGTGGTCCTTTGTTTTTTGTAAGTTATCCAGAGCCCTGCCCCCTTCCGCTGTGTGCTCCTTTTCCATCATTGTTTTACGAGCCTTTGAACTAGACCTATCTACAACCAAGAATGGTGCTTGAATATGGACCAAAACCAGATTATTCGTGGGAAGATACATCAGAAACTAGTTACTCTGGTACATGGAGGGCCTCTGGAGTGGTTGGGTGTCTAGAAGACATGCAACTCCATACTGTATACTACTCGAACTTTACATTCTTAAACCTACATGTAACAATTAATATATGCAAAGCCATTGGTGTATGTTTTTTTTTTTTTTAATTTGTTTTTGTAGTGGACTAGAGTAAATGATATATGGGATTTAAAGGAACTTGATCTTGAAATTTACCAACTGCAGGTCTTACTGGATTTTGTGTCATTTGGAAAAATCATTTAAAGACCAGTATGGATCTATGATCTCAACATAGGTCAGTGTTTTTCAACCCATTCTGTAACTTGCTTTAATTGTAAATCAGCTTTAGTTCCGTGGTCCTAATTGAAAGGCTTGTCAAATTATGCACTTCTTTTAGCCAATACGTTCACAATTGGAGAATTTTCTTTGGCTTAGATGGTTTTTCTTTCTCCTTTTCCTCTGCAGCCCTGAGCCACTCGTGAAGCATCACATTGCGCAGGAGCTACTGGAGAACTTCTCATTATTCCGGGAGATTCCAGGAGCCCCTTGCCCTCCCTCCACCCCCCGTGTCTGGTGAACTAATGAGTGACGCTCTGAACAAGAGCACACTACTTGAAGGACTGAGGAAGATATGACCGGGAGCCAGCTCTAAGGTAGCTGAGTCAGCTTTTCCCCAGAAGCTCTCAGAGCCGCGCTGCTGGAAGCAGCAGTAGAGCCATTTCAACAACATTTCAACATTTCCTCTTTTAATGCTCTTTGGCAGAGATCAAATCTACACGGTAATTTCTTAGCCACAGTGATCATTTTGTTGGTTTATATGAATCCAGTATAAGAAAGTTAGGTCTCAGCCTTAGTTCATGCATTGCCTTGAAGGTAAGCTTTTTCAATAGTGTTGCACAGTTATTCTATAACTTTGGCCAAGTTATTCAAATACTACCAACATTTTCCTAAATATAAAATGCTTTTGCCATCCTTTTCACCCTACAGAGCCACTGCTGTTCCCCCCTTTTAGACTTTATGTTTTAGATTCACAGCAAAATAGAGCAAAAAGTGCAGAGTTCTCATATATCCTGTCCCCATATAGCACAACCTCTTCCAGTGTTAAGGTTCCCACCAGAATGATACATTTATTATAACAGATGAACCTGCATCGTCATGCACAGCCCATAGTTTACATTAGGGTTTGCTTTTGGTGTTATATATTCTGTGGGTCTAATGACATGTATCAACCTTTGGAGTATTATACAGAATAGTTTCATTATCTTAAAAATCTCCTGTGCTCCATCTGTTTCTCATTTCCTACCTCAACCCCTGGCAACCACTGATTTTTTACTGTCTATGCTTTTACCTTTTCCTAAACTAGTTTCATATTATGCTTCCTATGAAGTGCTTTGAAGTCTCTGTATATTCTTTGAAACGTGTGTGTGTGTGTATAATTTTCCCCTTACACTCTTTTTTTTTTTTTAATTTTATTGTTGTTGTATTACATCCATCCCCTTTTTGCTCCCCTCTGTCCCCCTCCCCACCCACCCATTCCCCCCAAAGTCAATCCCACCTGTTGTCCATGTCCATGGTTCCTTTATACTAGGTTCTTGTCTAAGCTGCTCCCCTTCTTTGCCTCTACCTCCCCCTCCCCCCGACCCCGTTCCCCTGACCACTGAAGGCCTATTCCTTGTATTCATACACTTGGTTCTGTTTTGCTTGTTGTTAGTTTTGCTCATTATTGTCCCATAATGGGTGAGATCATATGATATTTGTCCTTCACTGACTGGCTTATTTCACTAAGCATAATACTCTCCAGTTCCATCCATGTTGTTGCAAAGGGCCCTTACACTCTTTCACCCATAGGTAATAATTTTGAATACATGCCTTTTCACATACAAATCTTTTTCTGTTCAAACAAAATATGCGTATTAATTATGTTTCAAAATTGATGGAGACTCCCAGTCAAGATGAAGACATAGGTAGAGACACACTTCACCTGCTCTCACAACTACAGAAAATATTACAACTAGATCTCAAAACAAATACCGTCCAGAACCATCATCAAAACCAAGCTGTATGGAAGTCCAACAACCAAGGATTTAAAAAGCCAGATTCATCCAGATTGGTAGGCAGGGTGGAGACTCAGAGATAGGTGGAGAGGTGCAGAGACACGGTGTGGCTTGAGACATGGTATAGCTTGCAGACGCAGTGCGGTGCAGAGAGGCAGCAGAATGAGTGGGCTCACATTCACATGTGGTGGGTAAAAAGCAGGAGGAGTACCTTGGGAGCAAGGGATCCCAGCCCCAGGCCTGACTGTGCAGCCCAGGGTTCCAGCCCCAGGGAGATAAATACCCATAACTTCTAGCTGTGAAAAACAGTGGGGGTTGAGGTTGCAGAAGAAACTGCCAGATTTTTAGGAGACTTTGCTTAAAGGGCCCACACAGACTTAGAATTTTTGCAAACCCACCCCCTCTGGGATTCAGAACCACAGCAACAGTGGGAAGGGCACCAGCTGCATACAGGGAGTAAGTGAAATGACTGGAAACAGGGCGAGTGCCAGGCAAACCAACATAAACCAGGCAGTGGGATTGTCCCCTTTCCAGCTCTCCTCCTGAAACAGGCACAAAGCAGTGAAGTGGGGGGCCTCACCATAGCGATTACCTAAGGCTCCTCCTCACATAATAACAGGTTCTTTTTCTACAATAGGCCACACTACTAAGACAGGGAGTCAAAGCAGCTCTACTTAGTATACAGAAACAAACACTGGGAGGCTGCCAAAATGGAAGGGCAAAAAAAAAAAAAAAAAAAAAAAAATGCTTCCCAGACAAGGTAGGGCTAAAGGAGTTCATCATCACTAAGCCATTATTAAATGAAATGTTACAGGAACTTAAGAAAAAGATGAAAACCGAACATTATAATGGCAACAAACTCAAAACCATCAACACACTGAATCTAAAAAACAAAAACAAACTAAGCAAACAACTAGAATAGGAACAGAATCAGGTATGGGGATCATTTGGAGGGTTATCAGCTGGGAGAGGAAAAGGGCAGAATGGGGGAAAAGGTACAGGGATTAAGAAACATAATTGGTAGGAACAAAATAGAGGGATATTAAGACTAGTACAGGATATGGAGAAGTCAGAACTTAAATGCAAAGCCCATGGACATGAACTAAGAAGGGATTGCTGGAGGGATTGGGGATACTGGGTGTGGGGGGCGGGCAAAGGAGGAAAAATTGGGACAACAGTGATAGTATATTCCATAACATATATTTAAAAGATTGATGGAACATGACTATACATTTTGTTTTAGGCCTTGCTTTTTCCTTCTACTTTATATGTTGTGGATATTTTCCCTTTTAAGTGGAATTTTTCCTTTTAATCAGAATCTCAGTCTAAGTAATGCTTAGTGTTCTTTATATGGCTCTAACATAATTATAACCAGTCCTCAAGTGAGTGGTTAGCCTATAATTTAAAGGGGGACATGGGAGGAGACCTTTCCCATGAGGGGAAAAAACAAAAAGTCATGACTGTTGACATTGGACTTTGATCATTAAGGATGTGAGTTTTTATTTTCCAAGGCAGATGATGCTCAGCTTTGGGCTATTGCCGAGGTGTCATTTATGTCAAATTTTCATCTCTGGATGCCTGGAAGGAGCTTTTCTGGCAGTAGGCTGCATTAATATATTAGCATAGATGTTAGTTTTGGCTACCATCCTAGGAGAATTTGGAGATATTTTTATGCCCATTTAAGGTGGTATGAGGTTGAATTTGTTTTAAGATGAAGTAATGAATAACAGGGATGGAATTAAGAGACTGATTTCATTTTGCATATGTGCTTATTTGAGGGAGGAGGTAGAGATGATCCTGTTTGTTAATTGCTTACCATGTGATACTTAATTATTAAGCAGGGTTAAAATAGTTCCATTCAGATTGTGTCTGCGTGGCTCATTTGGTTGGCGTATCTTCCTGTACACCCGGCATGGTTGTGGGTACTGTTTCCATTTAGGGCACGTATCTAGATTGTGGGTTTGATTCTCAGTCATGGTTTTTGCAGGAGGCAACTGATTGATGTTTCTCTCTCACATCAATGTTTCACTCTCTCTAAATCAATAAACACATCCTTGGGTGAGGATTAAAAAACAATTGTTTAGTTTGGTAGTTTCATAAGATAGTTGATAGAATCACCAGAGGTGTTTTAAGATATCTGTGTTTGGGAATGAATATTTATTTGTGTTGCTGTAATTTTATAAAATTTATTTTTAGGAAGGTCATACAATCAATATTTATAAGATTAGAAAGGGGGAAAAACTGAAAAATCTCCTAAGCACCTAGTTACCCTTCCTGGAGGCAACCACTATTACCAATTTCTTGTGTATTTTTCCAGAGAATTTCAGGGCATTTGTAATATACCTATATTACATGTAACCTATAGATTATTACCGTTGCTTTTTAAACATTTTATTTTTTATTTATATTTTATTTTAATTTTTTTAAAGATTTTATTTATTATTCTTAAAGAGAAGGGAAGGGAGAGAAGCAGAGAGGGAGAGAGAAATCAATGTATAGTTGCCTTTCACCTGCCTCTAGCCATGGACCTAGCTGGAGACCTGGCTTGTAACCTGGTTATGTGCCCTGGCTAGGGAATCGAACCATTGACCTTTGGGTTCACAGTCGGTGCCTTATCCACTGTGCCACCAGCCAGGGCTACAGTTTTTTTTTTTTTTTTTTACACAAATAGTAATACTATATAAAGGTACACTGTTTTGTACCTTTTTTCTTTGAACTACTATTTTTTGGAATTTTCCTAATTAATACTGTGTTCTTCGACAATGGATGCCAGTATTCCACTATAGACACACACTGATTTATTTAACAAGGAGTATATTGATGTCCATATAGAGATCATTTTCAGCTTTATTATCATTAACAAGACTGTTGGGAATAACCCTGTACATACATCATTTCAAACATGTTTAAGAGCATATCTGTAAGCTCCATTTCTAGTTGTAGAATTGCTGGCCCAAAGGGAATGCACTTTTTAACTTTGGTAGAAATAAATGTATTGCCAAGTTGCTCTAGTCAGAGAGCTTGCAAAGTTTTAGGCTTCACCAGCAGTGAATGAGGACGGTGCTTCTTCACACTCTTGCCAATCACAGTATGGTTGTTAGACTGATACGGTTTTTTCTTTGCCAGATGGAGAGATGAAAAATGACAGGTTAAGGGAGCTTCAGTTTGCATTTTTCTTATTTTAGTTGACATAGAATAACTTTTCATAAGTTTAAAGATGATTGATATCTTCTGTTCCTCTATATTTGTGTCTTTTTTTCTATTTTCCTGTTGGGTTCTTGATCTTTTTATTATCAGTTCACGGGAGCCCCTATACATTAAAAATCAGCACCCTCCCCTTTTTTTTCTTTTTGTGGTATGTGATGTTTATATTTGGTTATTTGCTTAAAAATTATTTTGCTGAGCTGATTACTTAAAATTTTGTATCCTTAAATTTACCAATTTATTCATTCAACAGATATTTATTGAGTGCCTCTTATTGTACTTGTTTTAGGCAGCAGGCTATACAGTAGTAAAGAAAACAAACTCCAGTCCTGGCCCTGTAGAGCTTATGTTCTAGTGGAATAAAAGATGTTCAAAAATATTTATAGATTTAAATATATAATCGAAACATTTTGTGGCTTCAGGATTTTGTGTCACAGTTAAAAGACCTTTTCCATTCCTAGAGTTAAAAACCTGTATCATGGTTCCTTGCTATGTTATGTGGGTTTTTGTTTGTTTTGTTTTTAGTTTTACATCT
Organism: Noctilio leporinus; assembly: GCA_004026585.1. NCBI lineage: Eukaryota > Metazoa > Chordata > Mammalia > Chiroptera > Noctilionidae > Noctilio > Noctilio leporinus. The sequence continues at coordinate 353,354 of PVIW01000874.1, read as the reverse complement.
TTGCTCCATCTGAAATGTTAGGTTTAAATCCAACCTAGTTTTTTTCTCTTTATTCTCTATTAAATAGGGTAAAACTGAGCTGCTGTAACTAAGGGACCAACATATGCTATGGTTCAAAGAACACAGATGTTGAGTTTTTGCTCACTGAACAGTCCCAGCGGGAGCAAAGCAGGTTAGCAGAACAGTCCATACTCACAGGTCCCTATAGGTCACAGGTCACTGTAGTTATCTACATGGTCATGGCTGGCTTGGTATGATATCTGGGTTTCCTTGGTGTGAAGGATGGAGGAGAAAGCCCAGGTCAAGTGATCAGAGTTGTGCATGTCTTTTCTACTTCCACTGGTGAGAACGTAAGTCATGTGGGCATTTCTAGCTGCCAGGAAGTGTGGGGAATACAGGCTCTGCTGGTGAGCATGGGGCAGAGAAAAAGTGAAGAGAGAAGTTTAGTAGAAATTCAGCAGTCTATTATTGGCTAGGCATTCTGATTTTATTGAATAGTCTCAACTTTCAGTCTTTGATTTCTTTTGTTTTACTAATTCCTATGTACATTTTGGTCTGTTGTTGGGATATCCACTTAACTTTTATTGATCTCTATGCCTGTGGGTATACCAGGACTACACTTTTTTTTTAAAGATTTTAAAAGATTTTATTTGTTATTTCCAGAGAGAGGGAAAGGGAGAGAGGCAGAGAGGGAGAGAAACCAATGTATGGTTGGTTGCCTTTCACCTGCCTCCAGCTACAGACCTGCCTGGAGACCTGGTTTGCAACCTGGTTATATGCCCTGGCTGGGGAATCGAACCAGTGACCTTTGGGTTCACAGGCTGGCATCTTATCCACTGTGCTACCAGCCAGGGCTCAGGACTATACTTTTTTAACCCTTGGAACTTAGTATGATTTTTTTTTTTCTTTTTGATAGGGGCAGCTTCATACAATAGAATTTTTATGTTTGTGTGTGTATGTGGTTTTAAAAATTTTAGGAACTTTAAAATAATTATATCATCACCTTCCTCCATAAAACCTGTTAATATTATTATTGGGATTGGAGTAAATGTGTACATATACTTTGTGAGGAAGGGTTCACATTTTTATGATGTTAATTTTTCTTACTTGATGATAATGGTACATAGTGTTTTAGAAATGTTGATCCAGACTACAGCCTTTCTATATACTTGATGCATGAAACATGATTGAAGTAGGAGAGAGGGAGGACCATTGTATCATATGATGGTGTGTTAAGTTTATTTTAATGCTTGTCTTCTGATTATGACTAGTGCCTATTTCTTTATTAAAATTTAATAAACTTGGAACTTGAAAACTTTCCTGTTTGAAGGTTTAAAAAATTGATATTTTTGAACTTTATTATATGAAACTTATTTGTAACACAAGCCTGGCAAATTTTTGCCTATATTCGTGATATAGAATGCTGTGACTTCCTCATTGTGTGTGTGCGCGTACCTGTTTTTAAACAACACATGTGCCATATCTTCTCCTTTTACATTTTTATTGTAAAATAAAACACAAATGCAGACATCCACACAAAGCATACCTAGCTTAGTTAAATTAGTATAAGGTGAATATCTTTTGGTGACCACCATGAAGGTCAAGAGACAGAATATCAGCACCTCTCTAGCCTGTTGGCATGTTCCATGTTGCCTGTAAGCCCTTTCTCCCTGTGCCAATAATCACTTTCCTGATTTCTATAGTAAATGCTCTGTTCCCTTTCTGTATGGTTTTACCACCCATGTGCACATATCTAGCTGTTGTTTAGTCTTGCATTTCTTTTTATGTCTTTAAGTCTCTTAAACTTCAGGGTCGCATTCTATCCCCTTCCTTTTCTTACAGCTAATTTGTTGAAGAACCCAGTCGTTTGACCTCTTACTTTCCCACTGGCTGGATTTGGTGATTGCAGTTGTATAGTTTAGTTCAACATTATCCTTTAGTAGGAAATGGTATTTTAACACAGTAGTCTTGGGCAGTAGGAGTTCACTGCTCTGTGTAGGTCATTGTTTGTAGGCCTTTTTAATGACAGAGGTTAAATATACATAAAATACTTCATGAGTTTGTACTGAGATTTCCAATTCCAGTTCAGTTTATAAGATTCTTATTTAACCTTTTCTGTATTACATTTGTATCTCCTTAATTCCACACAGAGAATTCTGGTTCTCTGAAACAGCAGGGGATGATAGAGTTGGAATGTCTTAGTTACTCATTTGCATTGTTCCATATTAAACACAAGGTATTCTCAATACTGCCACAACTCTTAACACTGCACCACTAGTTAATGATAACTGAGAAATGATAAAAACAATTTGTTTTTGATATGCTGCTCCATTCTACCTATAGTTTTTTGCAGGGGGTGGTGGGGGGGAATGTTTATAGTTTTTGAAAACTGGGCAAATTTAAATACTGACTAGCTTTAAGAAGATATTTGAAGGAGGAATACTTTTAATTTTTTTTTTTTTTTTAAAGATTTTATTTCATTATTTTTAGAAAGAGGGGGAAGGGAGAGAGGCAGAGAGGGAGAGAGACATCAATGTATGGTTGCATTTCACCTGCCTCCAGCCACAGACCTGACTGGAGACCTGGTTTGCAACCTGGTGATGTGCCCTGGCTGGGGAATCGAACCTGCGACCTTTGGGTTCGCAGGCCGGCACCTTATCCACTGTGCTACCAGCCAGGGCGGAATACTTTTAATTTTGTTAGGTGAGATGTTGGTAATTATGTTTAGAAAAAAATTCTTATTTGTCAGAGACCTTGTGGGTGAAATGATGTGATACCTGGGATTCTTGTTAAAATAACCCAGGAGAAAATGGACAGAGTAGAGGAAATAAGATAGCTTGTTTTTGAAACTGAGTGGTAAGATGTTTGTTTTTAAAACTGTGAGGTCAAAAATAGGGTTCATTATACTTTTTTTTCTGTTTCTGTGTAATATGGAATAACATTAAAAAATCAACTTTATAAATAATGAAAAAGCAAGGACAAGAACCTAGTATAAAGGAACCATGGACATGGACGACAGGTGGGATTGACTTTGGGGGGAATGGGTGGATGGGGAGGGGGACAGAGGGGAGCAAAAAGGGGATGGATGTAATACAATAACAATAAAATTTAAAAAAAAAGAAAAAGCAAGGACATATGGTCAGGGAAGAAGATAATAAAGAAGTAATAGACAATGGGAGTGGGGAATGATAATGAATGGGTGATTCCATTGTTAACCTGGTTGTTTGGTCTCTGCTTGGTGGGGCTGAAGCTAAGTGACAGGAGGAAACTGCCATCCAAGGACACTGAGAAGATCCGAACCCTAAATGTAGACACCGGAGAGAGTAGAACCTCTGAATCCCAGCTAGGGAAACACCCAGGGGCCAAAGGGGGTTGTGAGCACTGCCACCTTGCAGGAGGGATGCGTGAGACCACCCGCACATTCTCAGCATCACCTGAATTACTGAGTGGCTGTAACCCTGGGCGGTTCCTAGGCCTCACCCCCAGTCCCTCATATCAGAATCTCTAGGTGTGAGGCTTGGCAATCAGTTTTGAGGAGGCTCCCCTGTGAACCTGAAAGATAAGGCAAGGTCTATAATGAATTCGAGCCTTGGCAAGAGGTGTCAGGGATGGACAGGATGGACAAGAGGGAGGATATGAGGGTGCTTGATCAATTGCTCTTTCTAGAAAGTGTTCTATGGAAGGATGAAGAAGGATGTGGGAGGATCTGAGATCTCAGGGAGGCGGTGATGGTTGAGATAGTTGTTACTTAGAATAATGTAAGACGGGTTTGCCTGTAAACGTGGAGAAAGTGAACGGTCTCCATGTAGGATGACTGAAGTCAGGCTGAGCATGAGCGTAAGCCTCCCCTCCCACCTGCTCGAGATTATTTATGGGGAAAAACTTGATTTTTGAATCTTTGTTATTTTGAGTTCTTTTTTAAATTTATTGTTTATTTTTTAAAAATTTATTTATTTTGCTATTACAGTTGTCCCAATTATCCCCCCTTTTCCCCCCCTCCACCCAGTACCCTATTTCCTCTGGCAATGCCCCCCTTAGTTCATGTCCATGTGTCATGAATATAAGTTCTTTGGCTTCTCTATCTCCTTTATTCTTTGAGCTCTTTTCAGTGCCTCTGCTTCTCATGTTCTGCCTGGGTTTGTGGCCCATGTGCAGAAGGCAGGGTGGGGTCTGGACTGCGGACATGGACACTTTTCTTTATCAGGGTCCCCCTGCTCCTCTTGACATTCTCCTTTTTTGCTTTTTCAGTTTCCTTTATGTTAAAGTGTTGTTCTCACATGTGTAGAAACTCTGAAAGGGGTTGCCTGGTACAGGGTGGTGTGTTTCCGTTATTAACTTTGGGGCTATTGGATGGATTCTCATATTTTTGTGATTTCATCATCACTGTGTTCGCAGTTTGTGGAGAGAGGCTTGAGGTGAGAATTCCACTCTTTCATTGTCCTCTGCCTCAGGGTCTTTATTTAGTTTTGTTTTAAAAACAGATTGGATTCATTAGTTCTGCCTTCTAGGATTTCTTCCTCTTGGGAGCATCATCTATTTCCTAAATTTCGTTTCTGCCTCCCCACTTAGAGCACATTTATTTTTACTTTTACCTTGCCACTGTGATGTAGGTCAGTGAGTATTTGGGGTGGGGTGGGTGGTTTTGGGGTTGCGTCAGTTTCCTGGTCTCTTTCTGCCAGCCGTGCAGAATGGCACCGTGCCTCATCTCCCGGTCTCCTCCTTGTTTTCTGTTGTGGTTACTTCGATGCCAACCGTTCCCCTGTGCACTGCCCTGTGTACATGGCTCGTTTTCTTTCTCATGATCATATTTATACTTTTGATGGATATATTTAAATGAACAGCTGTGTGTTTGTTGAGTCATACCACAATTATCTGATTGTGCTTTAGTTGCTTCGCTGGCAAACGTGTATTTCAAACTAAGTTGTGAGAAAATTCCATTAATCGCATTCTAGTTGAGGGGAGGGGAAGGGAGAAGGACCACTATGAAAAGTATTTGTAAAGATTAATGTTAGTTATTCCATTGTGTTAAAGTAGATTGATTCAGTTACTATTTAAGATGTCACCTGGAGAAACTTTATAAAGGTGTAAATAACGGTCAAGGTTTAATGGTGACTTGGTAGGCAAAATTCCCTGGAATCATTGCTGTGTAGAGAAAGTTAGTAGCTGGTGCTGCTCTATTTAAATGAATAAAGGGTCTTCGAAAGAGTTACTTTCTATAAAGACTAGTGTTCTTGACTCAGCATTCTTTGAATTCACTGGTTAAGTCTTTTTGCTTTAAGCCTCCTGAACTGATAACATGTGATACAGAAGATGGTACAGCTTTTTTTTTTTTTTTTTCCCAGATGTATTAATTGCTAATTGTAATCTCGAATTGAGTCTTTGGCTTCCATTAGCCAGATCTGTTTTTCTCTTGACACTTCCTGGGAGTTCTTTCTGAAGGTTATTAATAGGCATAGAATCATGGCTTTCCAAATAATGTCAATAACTGTTAGAAGACAGAGGGTAGGGGGAGATAATGTGTCAATTTCTGACTTGTAGGAGATACATTTTCAAGCTCCCAAGGCTGTCTCAGAGGTCACTGGGGATGGCTGCGGGCGGATCAGCTGGTGTCTGCAACTAGAGATCCAAGGAGTCCTTTCCAAATGCGATATCGTCCACTGGGGAGCTGTCTGGTATACCCGGAGTCTGCCAGCCGTCTTTTTGTTTGGCTGCTTCTCTTGGATGACACCCTTGAAAACTGAAATCCAAGTTACAATGATATCTTTTAATTTATCTCAAATACCTGGTTGCTACTATACTAAATTGGGAACATGGAACAACCCCTCCTCAAGTCATTTCCTTGCCAGGATGTACAAAATGTCTAAAATCTCACCTTCTTCTTCCTACCCAAACCAAAGTGTAACAGACTAAGAAGTTAAAATGAATGTATTTTAACTTCCATTGAGTGCCCAGTGTGAGCCAGGCTTGGGTAAGTAGCCATGAGCTAGGCAAAGATCTTATTCCCATGCTGCTTGTATTTTGGTGCGTGGAGGAAGATGGGGTGTGAGAGGGGAACCATCATAAAAATCAACAAACAGATAAAGCGCAAATTTCATACAGTGTTAAGTGCTATGAAAAAGATGGGTAGCAGAATGTAGAGGTGAGGGTGGGAGGTCTGAGGCAGAAATGGGCTCAAGTGTGGAGGTGAGTGAAAGAAAAGGAAGGCAGGCTCTGGTTAGGTTGGTGTATAAAGGGTGCTTTTTCCCACCTCCACAGAAATATGTTCAGTGTCTCCCATTTAAAAAGAGAGAGGTGGGAGGAAAGACAGAGGTGGGGTGGGGCGGGGGGTGGGGGAGTGGGAGTAGGAGAGAGAGAGAAAGATACACTTCCCTGGTGCCAGCATCTTTTCCATATTCACCCCCGTTCAAATTAGGGTCGCTTAATTACAGGAGCCTTAGAACTAGGATAGTTGTGTCAGATGGTAAGTGGCTGAAACCCCATTTGCCTCAGAATGGGAGGGATAGGAAGGTCTGCACTGTTTGGTTAAAGGGGAAGGCGCAGGTCTCGTTAGAGATGAGGTAGCAGGCTGAGACAGCCTCTAACGGGGGACTTTGGGAGGGAGTGGCATTTTAAATAGACTCTACAGTTACCTAAGAGTTTTGTCTGGGGGAATCATGGGCTCCTTCCTACCAGTAGGTTAAAAACAATGGTACCAGACATAGTTGGTACACTGGAGGGAGAGGAGTGAGTAGGATAGTACAACAAAACAACTGGTTGATGATGGGTCCTATCAGTTGAAACAAAGCAGGAGAGCCATGGCTATTTGATACAGAGGGAATGAAATGGAAAATAAGGGACAGGTTCTGTGTAGTCAAACATGTTGAAATAAAACCTAGTCTTGAGGTACCAATAAGGCATGGAGTGGGTGATCAAAACATCGGCAGCTTGGTGTAGTTATTTTCTATGTATCTGGTAGTGTTGTAGTAAAGTCGGTTCATTTTGTGGACAATTAAATTAAACTTACTGGGATTCATTGGTTCTTACATGGTAGTCAAATTTAAGCCTTTCACTGACTTTCATCCAGTTAAAGCTGATCTTCCCCCACCCTTTAACAGGTTAAATCAGTCTTTCCCCCTCTATTCCAAACCCTGTCTTCGGTCCATCTGTCACAGCTGGAATGTTTGTAGGGTAACTTTCAGTCAAAAGCCTTTCTTTCCTGAAATAACCTGTAATTATTTCCTCTAACTACAGGATGAACTGATCCAGGGGCTGGGTTTCAGTTCTATAGGACTTGTCCAAGAAGCCATTTGTATTCATCTATCATGAAAGATCAAATTCCATGCTAATATTCTGAAAGTAACACCCACCAGAAACCCTCCAGCCGCAGCGAAGTCTATATAAAACCGAGTCCTGGCAACTTGCACATTGCTAGTTCAGACAGAGCGTGGTGTTAAAAATATTTCACAGGTCATTTGTGAACTGGAGAAAAGACCCTGACTTAACTTATATGGTATGATGGCTTTGGTTTAGCCTTCCTTTGCAGCTATAACTGACAGCCCATGTCATTTCCACCCCTGCGAAGGCCCAGGTGGTGGGAAGCAAGCTGCCCTTGATTTCTCTCTGCCTTCTGAGCATAGAAGAGGCATAACTGCTCTCACTTAATGGCTGATTTTTGTCCCCCTCGGAGGTGGTGGTTGTAAGTATGCCTTCCCTTTAAGTTTTATGTCTAGAATTTGTCTTACTGGGTCTAACTTTGTTCCAAAATGTGTTTGACACACTTATTTTTGTTTTTATTTCGAGATGTGAGTTACAAGAGAACTGAATAGTGGGGATGAGAGATGGGAGATAAAAATCACTTGATGTATTGTCAGGATAGCCTATGGATTTTTTTCCACCATCATTATCTTTTCTTAGGGTCATGGGGAAAAATCTGAGGTTACAGAGCATGTGAAATTAATTTTGAATTTAGAGAAATGAAAAGAGGGCATGATTGAAAAGTGGCCCAAATAACCATGAGTAAAGATTGTTTTCTAAGATGAGAATCAAGATGGTTCAAGGGCAGAATGTGTTGAGGCTTGGACAAAATGTTAATGATAACAAAGCAGACAAAAACAGCTCAACTATGGCTGACTAGTTTAATGAAGGTTGAGAGTGGTGGTTGGTTAAGACCTAAACTCTGATTGCCCCTTTCTATCCACTGAAAATTTTGCAGATTTTCCTAAGTATATGAAATGGGATGAATATGAGTATTTATTTTAGTGTTTTGGGGAGAGATTGAGATAATACACGTGATCCCTAAGCATATTTCCTGTCTGGTTAGCAAGTACCACTCCTGTTTGGGCGATAATGATGTAATTTTTGACAAATAACTAACAGAAAGCAGAATTACTCTAATTCTTTTCCATTGCCTCTACCATGTATATGAAAGAGAATGAGGTTTTCGTTTCTTTCTTTCTTTTTTCTTTACTGGAGGCAGAACATAGGCTGTATAAAGAGATATAAAGAAAATACTGTCATGGAAGAGTAGTGACAATGCCACCAGTGGTGAGTGACTTTAACTGGATGGTGTCATTCAAAATATATGGATGGGTGAATGTGCAACCTGTCTTTCAAGATTCTTTCTAACTTGGAGACTGTTAGAAGTTGAATTGATGAGAGTATCAAAAAAGTCTCTGATGAACAAGTAGGGACTAAATAAATTATATTTTGAACAAATGGCCAAACCAAATGAGTTTAGGTAACTACCCCGACAAATGAACATTTTGTAGAATTTTGTGATGGAAACAAACATAGGGTTCATTTTACAACTTTCCCTTCATCATCAATGTTATAAATAACATTGTATGCTGTCCATAAGTCTAGGTTTTAGAAACAGCCTTTATTCTTATAGTAGGTTATCAATTAGATTGCTTAACATGTCCTAAAAGTTGACTGTAGAAGTATGTTATACTCTGGACTATTTTGTGACCAATATCAAAATGCTTTGTGATTTTTGTGTGTGTGGGTAATGTATTTCAGTGTATGTGTGGTTTTATCCAGCTGTAAAATTGTGATGAGCAAAAGAAGTGCCAAACTTGGTTTCAAGCCCACACATGTTAAAAATTGAGCGAATGCTAGCTCCTTAACTGGATATCAGCCTGATCTATAAATGGAGTTTGAAAAGTACCATGGGATTTGGAAAGCAGTTCTGTTTTGCCCTGGTGACATGCCTGTTTTAGTAGAATATTGTGGGAATACTGTTATCTTCCAAAAGTGTAGTTCTAAGACATTGTACAAGATGCTAATAACTTAAAAGAGGTATCTTAGTTAAGTCGAGAGTTCCTTAGGTTTGAAGTATTAAGATCAGGTCTTAGGGATAGAAAGTCCTTATCCAGTAACAGAAAAAAGGTGGTGTATACTGCTGGCAAAAATTCATGCTCTGAACTCTTCAGGTAATATTCTGTAATTCCCCAGTAGCCTGTGATTTTTCAGTTAGGGATTTTGGCCTTAGAGAACATTATATGAGGATTTGGTTGATCCTAAACAAGATGACCAGTTGAGTACCTTATTATCACAAGTTTGTGTTTTATATAAAAATATTTGGTTGTGTACATAAAATATTATTTCTACATTAAAAAAGTCTAATAACGCCTTCTTCCTTAACCATAAATTTTTGTTAATTTCCTTAATGTGAGAGAGGTTATTGGGATTCCTGAGCCTATGGAACAGTAGCATTTTTGTCAGGCAGTGGATTAATGCTCAGCCTAAAATATCTGGTTATCGGTATGGTAGAAGGACTGATCATGTAAAGAATAAAGTGATTGTTCTCAAAGTATGATCCAGGTAGAGTTTCCATGACTATTTCAGGGGTTCCGTGAGGTCCTCCTTCTTCCAAGACATATATGTTCAAGGCTGGATTTGCTATATGTCCTTCAACTAATGCAACACGTTATAGGAGATTGAATGTAGAACCCTATATGAGAATCCAATTTCATTCTAAGCTAAACATAATAGAGATTTGCAGAAATGCAAAACAATGCCACTTTTCTTACAATATATATTATTTGGAAGATATAGTTCTTTTTAATTTATAAAAATAAGGTAGCATGCTACTTCTCTACTTTAATTTTTAATAGAGTAAATGTTGATAGATATAGCCTGCAGAAATAATCTCCTTAGGGACCTTGATACTTTCCAAGAGTATAAAAATATTCTGGGACCAGAAGATTGAAAACCATTGGAGTAGGTCACCCCTGAATTGTTGGATTGTTGCCACTCTTTCCACTACCAGTACCTCTTTTTTGCCAACCCACATCTGAAACTCCTTAGCCAGAATACTTGACAGAAGGGAAATGGAAAATTTACTTGTAAAGACATTATTAAAAAAAATCATTTTATTTAAAAAAATTACATTTTAATAATTATGCTTTTATGACTGTCCCAATTTTTCCCCATTTGCCCCTCTCCACCCAGCACTACCCCACTCCCTTAGGCACTCCTCATACCATTGTTCATGTCCATGGGTCATGTGTGTAAGTTCTTTGGCTACTCTGTTCCCTATGCTGTACTTTACATCCCCATGGCTATTCTATAACTACTTGTTTGTACTTTTTAATCCCCTCACCTCTTCACCCATTCCCTCACACCCCTCCCATCTGGCATCCATCAAAATGCTCTCCATATCCATGATTCTTTCTGTCTCTGTTCTTGTTTGCTTAGTTTGTTTTTTAGATTTAATTATTGAAAGATATACATTTATTGCCATTTTATTGTTCATAGTTTTGATCTTATTTTTCTTAAATAAGTTCCTTTAACATTTCATGTAATAACTTTTTGGTGATGATGAACTCCTTCAGTTTTTTCTGGGAAGCTCTTTTATCTGCCCTTTGATTCTAAATGATAGCTTTGCTGGGTAGAGCAATCTTGGCTATAGGTTTCTGCTTTTCACGACTTTGAATATTTCTTGCCAATTTCTTTTAGCCTACAAAGTTTATTTTGAGAAATCAGCTGACAGCCTTCTGGGAACTCCCCTATAAGTAACTGCTGCTTTTCTCTTGCTGCTTTTAAGATTCTCTCTTTTACCTTTAACCTTTGGCATTTTAATTATGATGTGTCTTGGAGTGGGCCTCTTTGTATCCATCTTGTTTGGGACTCTGTGCTTCCTGTGTCTATTTCCTTAGCCAAATCAGGGAAGTTTTCTTTCATTATTTTTTCAGATAGATTTCCAATTTTTTGCCCTTTTCTCTTCTCCTTCTGGCACCCCTATGATGTTGGATCTCTTGAAGTTGTCCCACAGGCTTTTCACATTATCCTCAATTTTTTGTATGCTTTTATTCGTCTTGTTCTGGTTGGATGTTTTTGTTTCCTTATGTTCCAAATCATTGATTTGCTTCTCGGCTTCATCTATTCTACTGTTGTTTCCCTGTAAATTCTTCTTAATTTTATATAGTGTCTCCATTTCTGATTGGATCTTTTTTAAGCTGCTGAGGTCCTCACCAAATTCCTTGGGCATCCTTATAACCAGTGTTTTGATCTCTTTATTGGATAGATTGCTTATCTCCATTTTGTTTAGTTCTTTTTCTGGAGTTTTGATCCCTTCTTTCATTTGGGCCATGTTTCTTTGTCTCTTCATTTTGGCAGCCTCCCTATACTTGTTTCTATGTATTAGATAGAACGGCCATGGCTCCCTGTCTTGGTAGCAAGGCCTAATGTAGTAGGTGTTGTGTAGGGTCCAGTGGCACAGCCTCCTCTATCACTTGAGCTGGGTATTTGAAGTGTATCCTCCATGTGGGCTGGGTTATCCCCCTCTTGTAGTTGAGCACTGGTTGCCCTGTTACCCAGAGCAGTCACCTCAGGAACTGGCTGTAACCACTGACTACCTGTGGATTCTATGTGCAGGGGCAGGATGATTAATGGTACTCTGACGAGGACTGTAGCTGCCCACTGGGTGCACAGGTCTTGGTGTTTCCTGCATTGTGCAGGCCAAGGTCAGCATCCACCTGTGTTTTGCCAGGGACCACCCTGCCTAAGCCATAAAGCAATCTGAGATGGCTTCTACTTGTGTGGGCTTGGAAGTTCCCAGGTGAAGGCAAGCTGTGAATGTAGACTGGCTGCTGCTAGTGCTGGGCTTGGGACAACTTAGCAAGAGATATGGGGTCTGGGGATTCACCGAGGCCAGCTGTTGCTTGTTTGAAAGGATTTGGGAAGTTGTGAAGCCAAGATCAGCCATTCATATGGAAAAGGCACTGTTAACAGCTGTAACATGGGTGTAATGGAGCTTTAGGGGATGTCCAGGGTGGGGCAAACAGTGTTAACCAGATTGATGGAGTCTCAGATATGGTACCTGCTTTGCTGGGCTGTGTGGCTCTGAAGGGTAAGGGTTCAGAAAAGGGACAATGTCTTCCAGACTTTCTGTCTGAAAGAAAGCTGTCCCTCGACTCTCTTGCTTGATGCCGGACAACTTATTTCTCCCTGTATGCCACTGGTGCCTTTCAAGGTACTACCTTGGTGCTGGAGCTCAGAGGGAGTGAGTCTGAGTGTGAGTTCTTTAAAGGAAACTGCCTGGGGCTCCAGAAGTTTCTTCTGCAGACTCAATTCCTGCTGGTTTCAGCAGGCAGGAGTTATGGGGACTTATCTTCCTGGCGCTGGAACCCTCCACTGGCTGGGCCTGGTGTGGGGCTGGGACTCCTTGCTCCTGAGATAGCCCTTCTGTATTATATATAATGCTGGGATGTGGGACCAGCCTGTTCAATGTCCCTACCCCTCCTACCAATCTGGAAGGATGTGGTTTATTTAATGCCTTAGTCTTCAGACTTCCATTCCACTAACTTTCTGATGTTTCTGAGTGATGGTTCTATAGTTTAGTTGTAATTTTGATGTGGTTATGTGAAGAGGTGAGCTGTGTTTACCTAGTTGCCATCTTGACCAGAAGGCAGCTGACAGTATTTTCTTTTTAGAATATTTTAAAATTAGAATTGATCCTTGCGGCTTAAAGTTGGGATGTTAGCATATTGATATTTTTAAGATTTTTAAAAAAATTAGTTTCAGAGAGAGGGGAAGGGAGAGAGGCAGAGAGGGAGAGAGACATCAATGTATGGTTGATATTTTTAAATAATTAAAATTGATAAGGAAATTTATTCCAGAATATTGTCCTCTCTATACTTCCTCCCCTTTTTAGAGGCATTGTATTTAATAGTTCACTTGACTGGTCAGCAGATACTCCAAATAGTGACCAAAATGGCAGCCAGGGATGATGATGTTGATGATGATGTTTTTTCCCAAAGATTTTTGGCAGATTTTGAGCTATCTATAAACAGTAGATTAGCTTGAGGGACTGAATTTATAACTTGTTTTTTATTTATGAGCCTAAATTAATATTTTAATTTTGTTTGTACAGTTATAATCTGTTAGGGATATTTGGGGCATGAGCTTTTCTTGGCTTTGTGACAGGAAAAAAATGTCAGTTGGTTATTTTTTTTTTAGATTTTTTTAAATAGTGAAAGGATTCTTGATTTTGAAATTTGAAGCTTGTTAACTGCTAACTTTTACTATTACCTTGATGGAATTCTACACATTAATGTTACAGAGATGGTAAACATCTTGATCTTGCCATTTCTTTGCAGGTGTGTATGTACTTATGTGTAGGAGAGGCTGGAAGAGATTGCTAAGCCTTTAGACCTTAAAGTTAAATTGAGTGATTAATTCAGGGGAAATTCAAATTCAGCAAGCATTAAATATGCACCTACTAGGCTCTGGTCTCAGTTAACAAAATAGACTGTATTTTGCCACCTTCAAGTTTACAGTAGTAAGGCAAGCAGATGTTCAAAAGCACATACAGGTATGAATAAGTAAATATTAATTATGACAAGTGTTAGGAATGAAAGTTAACAAAGTGGTATGTGGGAATGTAATGAGAATGTATGAGGGTCTAGGCAATCATCTAGAAGGAAGTGATACTTAGGACTTGAAGGATGAGTAGGAATTTGCGGTTGGGTCCTGAAAGAAGGGCCCAATTATGGGGCCTATCTTGTACACAAAGGCCCCCAGGATAGGCAGAAAGCTGGCTACAAAATGCCTGGGAAAATGGGGTGTTGAGGGGCTCCCTGTGAGAAGGAAGGATAAGGGGCCTTGAGGGCAATGGATATAGAGAGGTGAGTAGAGGGTCTGCTAGAACTTCCTGTACCTTGCTGAGGTTCTAACCCTGACCTACCTCTCCAGCCTTCTTGGGTTTGCTCCTCTTTTTTTCTTTTCTTTTCCTTTCCCTGCCTCCCTCCCTTCCTTCCCTCTTTCTCTTTAAAAATATTTCATTTATTTTAGGGAGGGGAAGGAAGGGAGAAAGAGAGGGAGAGAAACATTGCTGTGCAATGTGCAAGAGAAACAATCGGTTGCCTCTTGCACACTCCCAGCTGGGGACCTGGCTGGCGATCCAGGCTTGTGCCCTGACTGGGAATCGAACCAGCTCCCTTTTGGTTCTCAGGCTGGTGCTCAATCCACTGAGCCACACCAGCCAGGGCTCCTCTTTCTTTATAATTCTACACCCTAGGCTTCCTGTATCCTAGATTGGTTGTGTTTTTGTTTTGTTTTTTATTCCCTTCTGAATATGTTTTAAGTCTTGAGGACATAAGTTGCTTGCCCGACCACAGGGCCTCTGTGGAAACTGAGAAGCTGTGCCTTTTTCCTTAAATGCTACTCTGTCTTCACCGAGGGTGTTACCCACTCCAACTCTCTCTCTCTCTCACAGCTCGCTCTCTATTTCTGTCTCTCTCACCTCTTGCCACTCGCTCTCGATCCTGCATTTTCTCTCACACACTTACATTTTTTCTATTACTCCAAGTCATCTTTCTGATTCTTATTTAGATATAACCTCCTCAGGGAAGCTCTTTCACCCTTCAGAAATCTCAAGTTGTTTAGTTAGCAGTCTTGTTTTTCTTTTTTAATTGTATTTTATTGAATATGCTATAACGGTTGTCCTGATTTTTCTCTTTTCCATCCCTTCACACAGCACCTCCAACTCCCTCAGGCAGTCCACCCACCATTGTTCATGCCTATGGATCATGTATATAAGTTCTTCGGCTGCTCCATTTCCTCTACTTTACATTCCCATGGCTATTCTGTAACTACCCCATTGTATTTAAAAAAAATATCTTATTGTTGTATTACATTTATTCCATTTCCCCCCCACTGCTCTCCCCTTCCCCATCTTCCCTATCCCTCATCCCACAATCAGTTCCACTTGTCCATGTCCCATGCGTCATTTATACTAGTTCCTTGACTAAACTGTTCCCCTTCTTTGCCTCTTTCTTTCCCTTCCCCTTCCCCTCTGCACAGTGAAAGTCCATTCCTTGTTTCCGTGTCTCTAGTTCTATTTTGCTTGCTTGTTTGTTTTGTTCATTAGTCTCCTGTATTGGATGAGATCACATAGTATTTGTCCTTCACTGACTGGCTTATTTCACTAAGCAGAATACTTTCCAGTTCCATCCATGTTGTTGCAAAAGGTAAGAGTTCCTTCTGTCTTTCTGCTGTGTAGTATTCCATTGTGTAAATGTACCAAAATTTTTTTATCCAGTCATCCACTGATGGGCACTTTGGCTGTTTCCAGCACTTGGCTATTGTAAGTAGCACTGCTATGAACATAGGGGTGCATAGGTTTTTCTGAATTGGTGTTTTAGAGTTCTTTGGGTGGAATTGCTGGGTGAAAAGGCAGTGCCATTTTTAGTTTTATGAGGAAATTCCATACTGTTTTCCACAGTGGCTGCACCAGTCTGCATTCCCACCAACTAAAGGTTCCCTTTTGTCAACATCCTCACCAGCACTTGCTGTTTGTTGATTTGCTGATGATTGCCATTCTGATAGGTGTGAGGTGGTATCTTATTGTGGTTTTAATTTGCATCTCTCTGATGGCTAGTGATTTTGAACATTCTTTCATATGCCTATGGCCCCTTTGTATGTCCTGCTCAGAGAAGGTCCTTTGCCCATTTTTTAAATTGGGCTGTCTCCCTGGTGTTAAGTCATTTAAGTTCCTTGTATATTTTGGAGATCAAACCCTTGTCAGATGTATCATTGGCAAATATATTTTGCCATACATTTGGTTCCCTTTTAATTTTGCTGATGTTTTCTTTAGCTGAGCAGAAACTTTTCAGTTTGATATAGTCCCATTTGTTTATTTGTTCCTTTATTTCCCTTGCCCTTTGAGAACTATTGCTGCAAATATTGCTGTGTGGGATATCTGAAATTTTACTGCCTGTGTTTTCCTCTAGAACTTTGATGGTGGCACGGCTTATGTTTAAGCTCTTTATCCATCTTGAGTTTATTCTAGTGTATGGTGTAAGTCTAGCTTTACTTTTTTGCATATCCCTGTCCTGTTCTCCCAACAGCACTTGTTGAAGAGGCTATTTTCACCCCATTTTATTCTTCTTCCTCATTTGTTGAATATTAATTGACCATAGAGTACTGGGTTATTTCTGGGCTCTCTATTCTGTTCCATTGATCTTTATGTCTATTTTTATGGTAGTACCAGCCTGTGTTGATTATAATGGTCTTGTAGTATGATTTGATATCCAGTATTGTGATTCCTCTTATTTTGTTCTTCTTTCTCAAGATTGCTGTGGCTATTCATGGTCATTTTAGGCTCCATATAAATTTTTGAAGTATTTTTTCTAAACCTGTGAAATATGTTATTGGTATTTTTTTTTTTTAAGATTTTATTCCATATTTCCAGAGTGCGAGGAAGGGAGAGAGGCAGAATGGGGGAGAAACATCAATGTATGGTTGTCTTTCACTGCCTCCAGCCACAGACCTGGCTGGAGACCTGGCTTGCAACCTGGTTATGTACCCTGACTGAGGAATCGAACCAGCAACCTTTGGGTTCGCAGGCCAGTGCCTTATCTGCTGTGCCACCAGCCAGGGCCTATTATTGGTATTTAAACAGGGATTGCATTGAATATATAAATTGAGTTAGTTAGTATGGACATTTTAATGATGTAAATTCTTCTAATCCATGAACATGGTATATGCTTCCATTTATTTGTATCCTCTTTAATTTTTTTTTTTTTTCTTCAGTGTTCTGTAGTTTTCTGAGAAAGGTCTTTTATCTCCTTGGTTAGGTTTATTCCAAAGTACTTTATTTTCCTTGTTGCTATAGTAAATGGGATTTGTTTTGTAACTTCTACCTCTGATATTTCGTTATTGATATACAAAAATGCCTCTGATTTCTGAATACTAGCTTTAAATTCAGCTATTTTGCTAAATTTGCTTATTAGGTGGAGTAGCTTTTTGGTGGAGTCTCTTGGGTTTTCTACGTACACTATCATGTCATTTGCAAATAATGACAGTTTTATTTCCTCCTTTCCAATTTGGATGCCTTTGATTCTTTTTTCTTGTCTGATTGCTATGACTAGAAGTTCCAACAGAAGCCAACCAGCGATCCACTGTCTTTGTGCCCTTCAGTTTTTAATCCAATTAATCTGTGCCTTGCTGTCCGATGTAGGTACCGCTGGCTGTGACAGATGAACTCATTTGTAATCCAATCAAACTGTGATCAATGGTCACCTTGGGCACCACTGGGCAGGGCCAATTAATTTTGTGATAATCCTGTCAAGCTGTGATCAGCCACCAGGCTCAAATGCTGCCAGGAGGGATAGATCAATTCAGTTGTAAATCAATGAATCTGTGATCAGGCGCCATTGGGTGGGGCAGATTGATTTCAGTGGGCGGGGCTGTGACGTCCCTTCCGGCGGAAGCCGTTTGGGCGTAGTCCGCCTGCTTGTGTGCTGGATGAGTCAGCACAGAGGCCTTGTAGGCTGCTACCTCTTCTCTCTCCTCAAAGTTATCACCCTAAACTCTCCCCAGGCATCTCCGGTCCCCTCTGCTCTTCCTCCGCAGTAGCCCAGGGTAAGTGGGTGCCAGTATATTTCTGTGCGCGGTCACTTTGGGAATCCTCTGTCTCTAACTGTCTCAGGCTAGCAAACCTTATGGCTTTTTGCTTTTCACAGCTGGATGTTGTTTTACTCTTGGCTGTGTTGCTGTAGCTGGGAAGCCCAGCTGGGGGGTTAGAACCACCCTTCTCAGGTGGGGCCCCGGCTCCGCCGCCTGTGAGAGCCCAGCGGGCCCCCCATTGCCGACATTTCTGCCAGTCGCGGTGTGATGAAGGGGCCTCTTCTGTTCTGTTTGTGGTTACACAGCTTCTCTCCAGCCCGTGTTCTGTTATTCCGGCTGATTTCTCCCCAGTTGAGTTCTAATTCCAGATTGGCCCTGGGAGGAAGTTGGAGTCACTCCACTTCCTCCTCCGCCATCTTGCCCCCGCCCCCGCTCCCGCTCCCTCCCCCCCGCTCCCCCCCTCCGCTCCCCCCC
>PVIW01000874.1:244919-334948 GCA_004026585.1 Noctilio leporinus | reverse complement strand
AGGAACAAAGGAATGAAGGAAGCAAGGAACGAACTAAGGGACTGGAATTCAAAGACAGACATTCTAGTAGTTTTCAAATGCTCTTGATAACCTATGTCATCAGATAAAAGGTTTTTTGATATGCACCTTTAATATGTATGCTGGTTATACATTTAAAAAAAATATTTTATTTACTTTTACTTTTTAATTTTAATTTTTATTTTTTAAAGATTTTATGTATTATTTTTTGGAAAGAGGGGTAGGGAGAGAGGCAGAGAGGGAGAGATATATCAGTATATGGTTGCCTTTGACCTGCCTTCAGCTACAGACCTGGCTGGAGACCTGGCTTGCAACCTTGTTATATACCCTGGCTGGGAATCGAACCAGCCACCTTTGGGTTCACAGGCCAGCGCCATTCCACTGAGCCACCAGCCAGGGCCAATATTTTAAGTATTTTTAAATTTTGAAATTGAGCCTTCTTCATGTCCTATTCAACTGAATTTTAATTGCTATTTTTTAGTAAAGGGATTAATTAAGAACCAGTAAGAATAGAGAAATCAGGTCCACATTTTGTTCCTTTTCTCTGGTGCTTTTACTAATAACATTTAACCTGTAGTTTTTGTAATGGTTTTCAAAAACTTGCAATTGGAGGAGGGCTCCTTTCATTTTCACGAGCCAATTCAATCTGTAATTCTACTTAAATGGACCTTAAAAATATAGTACACGGTGTACTCACCACACTTTCACATTGTATCTCCCACTCATTGTGAAAGATACCTCTCATTATTGGACTGTCATAAGGAATTGCACAGAGACCATATAAAGGTTCAAGCTATTTATGGCTCAATTAGACGAAGATTTTTTTTTTCATTGCATTTAGAGAGAGGATAAGAGGGAGAGACGGGGACGGTCCAGGAGGGACAGACAGACACACATTGAAGCGAGTGAAAAATATCAGTTGGTTGTTCTCTTATATGCTCTGACCAGGAATTGAATTTGCGACATTTCAGTGTATGGGGCAGTGTTCCAACCAACTGAGCCACACTGGCCAGGTTGAATCCATTTTTATACAAAAATTTTTTTGTAAATTTATCCTGTAAGTCAGTGAATTGCCTTGCATGACCATTTGGTACATATGCCCCATTTGGAGATAGGTGGGCTGGTACTGGAGACTGACATAGAGAAGTAATTGATTATGAGTGGTGCTAGATCAGTGCTGGGGGTTTGAAATCACTGCTGATAGAGAGGTGTTTCACTCGGTGTTTGCCTCTTGAACTAGGTTATGCATGACAGGAAGAGGCAGTTGGGTAGGAGAGGAGTGGAGGAGGAAGCTCAGGGCATTTGAGGCAGGTGGAACCAACACTGTGTCCATGTTCAAAGGCATGGGGATGAAATGATATTGGAAGAATTGTATCTAGTTTTGAGGGCCCTGGGGTCCAAAATAAGGTAGTTTGTATGTCACTAATAAGGGTTCACTATATAGACAAGATCTATGTGAGCATGGAAATAATAACAACAGTGAAAGGAGCTCACTGAAGTTTCACATTCTTTTAAAAATATAAAAGGAAGGTACATAAAAAACCCTTTTTTACTCCCTTCTTCATCTTGCTATTAGAGAAGGGATAGGCTGAAATATAATTATAAACAAATTGAAATGAGGGTCTGGTAAGATAGGATGGGGGTGTGGGGAATGAACAGACTGTCAACCTCAATGTTTGATTTTAAGAAGATGGATCAGAAGATGTCCACTTGAAACTGCTTATGGAGCAAGGGGCTCTTGTTCTTTGTTTTGGAGCTCTGAGATTAACATACACTAACCTATTCATTAAAGAATTTTACCAGTTTTTTCCTTTATTTTACCATCTAGAAAATCACAACTAAACAGTGGCTTAATTTTTAAAAAATTATGTCTTGTAATCAAGAATTAGTATAACCAAACATAATAATTTGGCTTTAAATGATTCACTTAGCCTTTATCATATTGTAAGAGCAATCTATTCTTGCTTCTCAGACTTTTTAATTTAATGCCAATTCTGCATTTGACAGGATCAGATAAAATTCAAATCTAAAATCCTAGCCTTATATAGCTAAAAGTGTTCCTGTTCCTATTGAGTATTTTGTAAGAGGGTAAGCTCAGAGAAAGTCACCTTAGAGTGGCCCAGAAGGAGGTGCATCTGAATAACTTCTTAAGATGGTTTGTTTAGATCCTTGCATGGGGTATATGTTTAAATATACTAAGAAATAAGGCAACATATGTGAGGGGGACTTGTAAGAAAGGCCTTGAATGGCAGTTTGAAAATGGTATGCTTATTTTAACTTGTTACCCTGTAGTTAAAATTTTTGTTTCACTTAAATCTCTATTTTTCCTCCACAGTTGTACAATGGTAGATGGAGTGATGATTCTTCCCGTGCTAATGATGATTGCTTTCCCTTCCCCTAGTATGGAAGGTAAGAGGCTCACAGCTATTGGGGGTAGGATAAGTATGCAGTCGTGTATCATATAATGGTGTTTTGGTCAAGGGCAGATAACATATATGGTGGTGCTTCCACAAGAATATAATGGCGATGAAACATTTCTGTCATCTAGTGACATCATAGCCATCATAAAGTTATAGCACAACACATTACTCATGTTTGTGGTGATATTGGTGTAAATCTGCTGCACTGCAAGTTGTATCAAAGTTAGTATGTACAGTTATGTGTAGTATGTAATAGTTGATAATAAATGCTACTGTGCCACTGGTTTTTACTGTATTTACTTTATTTTCTTATTATTTTAGAGTGTACTTTTTCTGTTTATTAAATAAAAATTGCTGTAAAATAGTATGCCATGTTCCACTGCCAGCAGCCTCATACATCTTATGTTTTTTATGCCTCTTGATCACATCATTTTCTCATGTGCTGGATTTAATCTCATGCTGTTTTGTATAGTGACATGCTGTACAGGCTTGTAGCCTGGGACCAATAGGCTGTACTCCACGGAGTCTAGGTGTGTAGTAGGCTGCACCATCCAGGTTTGTGTGAATGCACTCTATAATGTTGCCACAGCAAAATCATTTGACAACGCAGATCTCAGAATGTATCCCCATGTTTAAGTGGTGCATGATTGCACTGTGTATAGTTTGGCTTACTGTTAAGTTTGTTCTTAAATCTTATTAGACTTAACACTCTTTCCTTCTCTCCCTCCCTTTACTATGACTATTTTTTAAGCCATTTTCAGGCTCACAACAAAATTGAAAGGAAGGTACAGAGATTTCTCATACCCCTTCACTCACACATATGCCCCGGTTATTAATATCTCCCACCAAACTGGTATATTTGTTATAACTGATGAACCTACATTGACACATCATAATCACCCAAAGTTCATAGTCGACTTTAGGGTTCTGTTTGCTCTTGGTGGTGTATATTTCATGGGTTTGGACAAAGGTGTATGAGGTCTGTCCCGAAAGTATTGGCCGTGTAAACTATTATAATTATATTGACATTGGCTCAATACTTTTGGGGCAGACCTTTGTTTAATCACATATCTACCATTAAAGTATCATACAGAGTATTTTACCACTCTGAAAATTTTCTGCACGCCACCTGTTCATCCCTTTCCTGTGCCACCCTTAATCATTAGCAATCACTTACCTTCTTACTGCCTTCATAGTTTTATCTTTTCCAGAATGTTCTATTATTGGAATCATGCAGTGTGGAGGCTTTTCAGATTGGCTTCTTTAAATTGCTGATATGCATTTAACATTCCTCCATATATTTTTATGGCTTCAAACTTCTTAGCACTGAATAATATTCCATTGTCTGGATATACCACAGTTTATCTGTTGACCTACTAAAGGAACATCTTGGTTGCTTCCAGGTTTTAGCTATTTGAATAAAGTTGCTATAAACATTTGTTTGCACATTTTTGTTTGGACATAGTTTTCAGCTGCTTTGGGCAAACACCAAGGATTGTGATTGCTAGATTGTATAGTAGAGAATGTTTAGTTTTGTAAGAAATTGCAAACTGTCTTTCAAAATAACTGCACCATTTTGTATCCCACCAGCAATGAATGAGAGTTCTTATTGCTCCACATCCCCACTACTGTTTGGCATTGTCAGTGTTCTGGAGTTTGGTTGTTCTAATAGGTGTGTAGCGATGTCTCATTGTTGCTTTAATTTGCGTTTCCCTGATGATGTGATGTGAAGCATCTTTTCATATGGTTATTTGCCATCTGTATATCTTTTTTGGTGAGGTCTCTCTTAAGGTCTTAGGCTCATTTTATATTTTTTAATTTTTAAGTTTTTATTTGTTTAAAGATTTTATTTATCATCCTTAGAGAGAGGAAAAGGAAAGAGGCAGAGAGGGAGAGAGACATGAGTGTATGGTTGCCTTTCACCTGCCTCCAATTTTGGACCTGGCTGGAGGCTTGGCTTGCAACCTGGTTATGTGCCCTGGCAGGGAATTGAACCAGCGACCTTTGGGTTTGTAGGCTGGTACCTATCCACTGAGCCATCAGCCAGGGCTTAGGCCCATTTTTAAAATCAGTTTGTTCGTTTTCTTTTTTTTGAGTTTTGAGGGGTTTTTTTTTTGGTATTTTTTGGATAACAGTCCTTAATCAGACAGATGTCTTTTGCGTGTATTTTCTCTCAGCCTGTGGCTTCTCGTTCTCCTGACATTGTCTTTTCATAAAGCAAAGCTTTTTTTTTTTAACTTCAATGAAGTCTGTATTATTAATTATTTATTTCAATGATTGTGCCTTTAAAAAGTTATTGCCGTGCCCAGGGGTCCATCTAGGTTTTCTTCTGCGGACTCCAGGAATATTGCATAATGTGAATTACATAATGTGACTTACATTGAACTTCTGTGTGTTGTAAATCAATTTAGGTGTCTATAGTGTAGGCTCTGCTTGAAGCAATGTTGTTTAAAAAACATTCCAATAATGTATCAGTGCTTTTAATTAGTGCCAAGAGGGTATAAAGAAAAGATCCTGCATGGCAAGCAAATTGAAAGGAATTAGAGATATTTTAACCAGTAAAGAGGTTGGGTCTTAGGTTGAAAGAATTAAGAAGAAATGCCCTGGAAAGATTTGATGGGTTAACAGTAGTTCTCAGCTGGGGGACATGACCTTCCCAGGGACATTTGACAAGTTTGGAGACATAACAGGCAATTTCTAGAATTCCTCCTCCTCTTCTTAATTGCTAAACACTGAGATCACTGTAATAACATCTAACGAATGTCATGGACTAAAGTCTCCAAATTACATACCTTTTTCTAGGTATTGTATTAGTTCTATGTGGTATTAAGAATTTCCGTTGGGTTTCATTTAATATCATGGGTGGTCCTATAGTGTTGTCTCAATAGGAAACAAGAGTGTGGAGAAGAAATTGAGGTGGAAATGTAGTGTGAATAGAAAAGAACTGGAGAAGAAATGGGGAAAAGAGAAGGAAAAAAAGGCATTTGTGGAACAATATTAACAACCATTTTGTTGGTTGTTTTTTCTTGCTTTTAGCATTTAAGTTGCCCAAAGAATCCAGCAACTATCTAAATGCCACAGTAAAGATATATAATCAAACAAGTTAGTTTGGCTGAAGTGGGAAAAGATTGCCACTAAGGTTTTGCTGTTTAGTATAGCACCACCACCAAGATGTTTACAAGCAAGGAAAAGAATACTCCATTCTTCAGTTGCAATAACTTTTTTTTTCTAACAGAATTTCTAGTGCTGCAACCTAGAGTATTCTAATCATAATGGCAGTTGCCTTAGTTCTGTCTTCCCTCCATGACTCAACTCCTTGTTAACTGTCAAAAGCATATTCTGTGAAAAGGCTCTTTGTTTTTGTGTATTTGCTAGGAATTATTGTAAAAACTACAGAGAGCCCCTAATTGTAATACACTCTAATATATTCAACATAAGTCATAAAGCAAATGTTAAGTACCAAATATTTAAGCAAAAGACATAAATTAATAAGGCAGGTAAAACTCTTTATATAAACCTCAATGTCTAGTGAAGAGTTTAGACTGCCAGGTTTAAACGGAAGTAGACTCCTGTTTAATGTTTGCAGAGCAGCTATGATGCCTCCTTAATTGCGCTTCAGTGAAGCTGATAGCATTCTTGGGGCATAAATAAGGAACTCATAGCGATTTTGCTCTAATATATTTTGTGTAGTAGTTACTCTTTTTTAGTCCATTAAAAACAAACAAACAAAAATAGGCTTTTCCCCTTTGTCTTTACTCCCAAGTGTCTTAAATATTAAGTAGAAGTAGTTTTATCATCTTAAATAGACTCACACAATAATTTTTGGGTCTGTTTGGTCCAAAATAGTCTGAGGGTTCTTTAGAATATTTTTCAAGTTCTATGGCATCCTAAATGCTCTGGGGCAAAAAAGACCAAATAAGTTTGGAAAATAACTGCTTACAGTAACCACCTCTGATGATTAGAGGCAATATTTAGGGAGTGGTTCGGATGTGCCAAATGGTGGACTAATTGCTTTGTATGCATTGTTTCTCATAATCCTCGTAATTACCTTAATGAGATAGGTTTTTGGTATATGCTTTTGAATTGTTTTAAACTCTTGCTTAAGGCTACATAGCCAACAGAAGGTATAATGGTGTTCAAAGTTTCAAGCATTATCAGTCTTCAGAGTTTTGCATTTTTTGGTACCCTAAATTAGCTACACCCACGTTCACATTTTATCTGATGCATGCTAGAATCCCACTTAATCCAGTCTGCTGGAAAGGCTGAGATAAGATCTTGTAGCAGCAAGTGATTGAGAGGTTGCTTCATCTGGGTTTGTGTTTTTTCTCTTGTCTCTCATACCAGTATTCATTTTTCATGCAACTCTAGCTGCAGGAAGAGTTTTATTTGCTCTCAAAGAGAAGAGCCCTTGAGTCCTAATTACCCGTATATCCTCCTTTTCCCTTCCTATTAATAAACTTAATCATGCTCTAATACTGTTATTATGCCACCTAGGTAGGAGAAGTTCATTTTTGTTCCAGAACATCCATGCTTGGCTTTCCCTTTGTCCCTGTGAGCATTTGCAGGTGGTGACCACAGTACAAATATTTAAAATGCAATATTGCTTCTTCAGAAATATTTCAAGACAAGATTGCCCCACATTTTATTAAGTTTATAAGCTCTAGTAGATCTTTTTAACAGCAAGGAAGGCAGGACTTTGCAGAGTTTTAAGCAGGAAATTTTGGCCTGTCCTAGAGAAGATGGCTAAATTGTAGGATTTTCAGGATTGACTTGATTTTAGTATTTCCAAAGCTGTCACCACTCACAATTTCCAGCACGATTATCCAACGAGGGAAAGAAGGGGATAACTTCAATAGACTTTTTGTTAGGGACCACAGAGGTGCCCCCCTTTACCCCTGGTGGGGGGAGAATAGAATAAGCCTTTCTTTGAATTCCTCATTATTGAAGATTCAGGAAGTTCTTGAAGGGGGCGACTGAGTGTAAGAAAAATGTCTCAGTATTAAATTTGTTGCTGTCATTTCTCATCACTATAATTTATCCCTTTTGTTTAGAGCAAAATCTTTTTCATTGATAGATCATCAAATGAGACTTTTGGGGAGATTATTGAGATGTACTGTGCTATTTAACACTACTACGATCTAAAAAGTGAAAATGTAAATACGAACAAAGCTGTACTTTTTAAAGATATTGTTTCTTTTCTTTTCCCCCTTTTATTCTCACTGGAGTTTTTTTTTTTTCCTTTCCTTTTTTCATTTGCTTAAATGGAGACAGGAAGGGAGAGAGAAAACCATCAAAGTGAGAGAAGCATTGGTTGGTTGCCTCCCTACACACCCAGATGGGGGTCTATGCCAGGACCAGGGGTTGTATGTGTCCAGACATGCATTCTTGCCTGTGCCCAGACCAAGGAGTGAACCTGCAACCATAATGGGCCCTAAACTCCAGGAGGACAGAATCTCCTTCATTTGGGACCTTGTCCTAAGACCAGGAATCAAGCCCACAATCTTTCTGTTACTGGGTGATGCTCCAACCAACTGAGCCACACAGGCTAGGGCAAGATACTGCTTCTTTATGTTCACATTTTCTTATTTAGTAGAGTGATAGTATATCATGTAATGCAAGGTAAGCTGTGACGAAGCTTCCTTTTAGCTTTCATTCCTAGGTAATGTTTGTTTCTTCTGTAGGTAGTTAAACTAAAGCCACATCCAGTTTCTTTTTCCCCAGTAGATCTTAGAAAATGTTCATGTTCAATGTATATTTATATAAGAGTATGGTGTGGATGGGACTCTTAAAAGTATTCAATCAAAGTTAAGTATTGAACAGAAGAGAAAACATATCCAAGACTCTAGCTCATTAAATGATTTCCCTCTGGTCACCAGTGGGTGGGCATTTCAATGGCTTCTGAGCTTTTATAAAGCTAGATTTCAAGAGTTAGAGGATGGATGCCATCTTCTCTGCATTGAAAAACTAGTGAAGCAGATTTGCAGCACACATGCAACTATGGTATTATGATTTGTAATCGTTCAGAATATACGTGCATTTCTCAGAGATACTTGGTGTTCCTGTACAGATCCCAAATCAACTCCCACCCTAATCTCCTCTGGGTGATGAGGGCAACAGTGGTGTTTCTTGTTATGTTAATGAGGTAACTTTTAGATTGCTAAGGGATAGAGACCAACCTTATGGTTCGAGTATTGGAACTTTCTGTCTCACTCCCTGATTTCCTGGAAAGGGAGAGGGAAATTGAGGTAGAATCAGTTGCTGGTAGTCAGCGACTATGGAACGAAGCCTCCATGAAAACCCAGAAAGGGTAGTTGGTTCGTCCATGTTTGGAGACTATATATTGGGGAACTGGAATGTTTCTTTGTGCCACCATGGTGGGCCTTAGCTTCCAGGAGGGCAGAAGCTCCTTTGTTTGGGAACTTGACCTGTATACCTTTTCATCTGGCTATTGATTCATATCTTTAAAATCCTTTATAATAAATTGGTAATCTAGTGAGTAAACAGGTTTTCCTGAGTTCTGTGAGCTATTCTAGTAAATGAATTGAACCCAAGGATGGGGTTGTGGGAATCTGATTTATAACCAGTTGGTCAGAAGCACAGGCAACCATCTGGGCTTGCGATTGACATTGGAAAAGGAAGGTAATCATGTGGGACTGAGCTCTTTACCTGTGGAATCTCATTCTATCTCAGGGGTCAATAGAGTCAGAATTGAGATGAATTCTCAGATGCTGTGCTGGTGTTTGAGAATTGTTTTTTGGTGGGGGGAGCCTACATACACTCCACACACACACACACACAGGCACACACATTAATTGGAATCAACTTTAAATCCTGAAAGGTAATAAACAGCAAGGAAAGCAAAAGATATTTAAAAATTAATTTGTAACTTTCAGAACACTGCTAACTGTCCTCCAAAGCTTCCCTCTGTAGCCAAGCATGACCTCAAGCAAACTTCCATAGATAATGATCATATGAAATAGTCATAATTACTCAGATCTCGTGTTAGTTACAAAATGGTGTAAGATACAGGGCAGGGTAGCTCTCAGACTTTTCACTGTGACTCATAGTCAGATGCATTTTAGAGTTAGTTCCAGTGCATCGACATTTAGAAACATCTTAGAGCAGGACCTGCACACGTGTGAAACAAAACTTGCATGAAATAGTAATTACTCTTACTTTGCTTACTTTGTTTAATGTACTCTCCTAGTTCTTCTCTTTTTTATTTCATCTGTTTAACTTCATTTAAAAAGAGGGAAGAAACCTTGTCTTGAGCCACTAGATTGATTTCACTACCCGTAGATGGGTCATCACCTGTTGTTTAAAAATGATCACTTCAGTCTTCTCCCAAGAGCTCCTTGCCCAGAAGTCCCAGGTGCACTCAGGTGAAAGCTCCGACAACTGACCTGCGTATTTTCCAAGTAAGCTGACCAAGAACCTTTTTATTTTTTCATAACTTCATGTAGCCTGACCACCCTGTCTTTCGAGGCTAGGGATTTGACAGGAAGAGGGAAGTTTACATTTGTGTCTTCTCAGCTGGGACCGTAACACTGGAGCAGCTGCTGCCCGAGTTTAATCAGCTGAATCTGAGCTCTGCAGACCAGGGTGTTTCCCAGATCATGGTAATGCTCCATCTAATTCTTTGTTATGGGTAAGAGCAGAGCATGGCCTTTTCTAGGATGTGTATATTTGGGGGTGTGGAAAGGATAGGAGGGAGAATGGGAAATTCCCCTTGGGAAGGGGGGTGGTGAAATTCACTTCTTTTATTTATTTATTTTTGCTGCAGTTGTTTTCCTTTCTGAATTATGGTACCTGCATCAAGTCAGTTTGAGTAGGAAAAAAAATCAGATTTATTAAACTAAAGGGTATGGAAAAATACCCACAGTCCAGTTTAGAATGTGACTTCTTTGGTGAAGATTGTCACGAATGCCATATAGCTTCCCTTTTTTTTCGTACCGTTTTTTCGTACTGTCTCAGTTCATATGCTTCACAGTGTCAGCTTTGCAAACATTTAGGGTAACTTGTGATCGTTGAATGGTGTTGCTGGACAGTGTCTTTGGAAGGGAAGGCTGTTGGTCATGCAGAGCAATCAGGCCTTTTTCAGGAGAGTCATGGTCAGACACATGAGCTGTTGTCTTCCTCTTTACTGTGGTTCTCTGTGTACAGGCGCTTGACCTCTCAAGGACTGTTATGGCAATGGCAGTAATGATGGTTGTGAGGAGTATTGGGAAATACACGCAAGTGAGACCCAACTGTGAGAGGCCGAGACCTCTGGTGCCCAGTGTTTTATACCCAGTGTCTAAGACAGTGCCTGGCATGTAGCTGGTGCTCAATAAATATTTAACAAACAATTATTATTGTAACAAAAAATATATAAGAGACAGAGAGAGTGATTTAGGCTGAGGAGATAAGAGAGCACATCCTTTCAAAGCATTTATTCTGAGTTTGGGGGAAGAAAATCAGTTATAACACAATCTTACATTCTTTTTTAAAATTTTACTAAATTTATTGTGACATTGTTTAGTAGGATTATATGGGTTTCAAGTGTACAATTCTATAATATATCATCTGTTTATTGCATTGACTGTCCTCCACCTGAAGCCAGTTCTCCTTTTGCCACCATATATTTGATCCCCTTTACCTTCTACCTCCTCCCACCCCCTTCAGTCTGGTAACCACCATACTGTTGTCTGTGTCTTGAGTTTTTCCTTGTATGCTTCTTTTGCTTGTTTGTTGCTTTTAGTTTTATATCCCACATGTGAGTGAAGTCCTGGTGGTTGACTTTTTCCATCTAACTTATTTCCCTTAGCACAATAGTCTCAAGATCTATCCATATTGTTGCAAATTTTCATATAGCTGAGTAGTATTCTCTTTATTCAGTCATCTAATCGAGGATTCTTCGGTTGTTTTCATGTCTTGGCCACTGTGAAGGATGCTGCATTGGACATAGGTATGCATATAATTTTATAAGTGTTTTCAGTTTTTTCAGGTAGATGCCCAGACCGGGTATTGCTGGGTCATACGGTAGCTCTATTCTTAATTTTTTGAGGAACCTCTGTGCTGTTTTTCATAGTGGTTCCATTCCCCCAACAGTGTATGAAGGTTAGTTTTTCTTTACAACCTTTCCAACACTTGTTATTTCTTAAGATAGTCGTACATTCTTTTAATTGACAAATTAGCATGAGTACCTTGGCAGGCACTGGTGATGTCAACATCAGTAGAGTCAGCAGTTTACTGAACGTGGCAAAGGTCACAGTACAGCATTAGGAGTGTCGACGGGAAGGGCCTTCATATCACACTGGGGTGGAGTTGGGGACATCAGCCCAGGGAGACGGGTTTTGGAAGGATGAACAGACGTTAGACTCGGGAAGGAAGGACTGAGAAGGGCTGTTAGATGGGGAAGGGCTGAACTGAGGGAAGTGGGTTGATGGGGGTACTGCCAGGCGGTCAGTCTAGCATGTCCAGAGCTGCCTGGAGAAGGGACAGCTGAGGCCCTCGTAGGCGGGCAGGGCCGTGTGCCTGAGGGCAGTGTGAGCTCTTGAAAAATTAAGTAGGGCATTTTGTGTATTTTGGAAGAGTTGTGGATGGAAGTGGATTGCAGGGCACTGCAAGGTGAGAGGTAAAGGGATGAGAAAATGTGGTCCCTTGGCAGTGTTGTGGCAGGTAAGCCCACGTGCTCTGTTTTTAAAAACATCCAACTACCAACCGAATGGTGGTAAACAACAAAAAAACCCAAACGTTGGTTCAAAGAACAGACCTTTGTTACAGGTGATTCGTAAACAATAACAGCAGTAGCAAAGCAACACTCACCTAAGGAATAATTCCTCTGCTACTTTTATTCTGAAAGAGGATGTCTGAGCTGCTGACTTTTCTAGCAACTTTTGTGAGGCACTTAAATCCCCGTAGCTGGCCCTTTGTTCCTGTGTTGCCATGGAGTGTCAATAAGCCCAGCTCAGAATAACCTCGGCAGTGAGACGAGAGGTACAGCTTGCTCGCTGGCATGCTGGCTGGCCAGGTTACAGTGTTTTCATTGCTCCCGTCTTGGGAGGAGCACTGGGCAGCTGGTTGCCCTGGCAGCTGTGAAAGGTGTATGGCTCTTGGCTGCCTGGAGTTAGAAATGCAACCAGAACTTGCCTGCCTACTGAGCATGTGCAGCTCCTGAATGATCTGATAGCAACTGAAAATAGCCTACTGAGCACCTGTCCCTTGTACACCTGCCCCTGGCTGACTGCCATGTAAGACAGTGTGGACTCACTTGGGGTAGGTGAAGGGCTGGGTGGATTTTAATATTTAGGAAGATCTTGGGAACTTGGGCCCTGGCTTAAAAGGAAGAAAAAAAGGAGCTGGCTCTTTGGAGCTGTTCTACTTGGCACTTGTGTGGTTAGTGGGTGGCCACAGTGGCTACGCCTGTACAGTAGTATGTGGTGAAGATTCCATACCGTTTTCCTTGCTCAGCCAGACTGTGGTCCAACAGACTGAGAGGTAGTTTTCTCTTGGATGGAATGACTTTCCTAAAAACACTACTGGACGGTAGCCATCCACAGTTTATTCTGCCCCCCCACCCCCCACCCCAGAAAGGGGAGTCTTTGAGTTAAACTGTTTATTTAATTGTCTGCCTTCTCTTTAATCTCCAATAATTGTCGGACGATCACTTCTACAAGGTCTCTCTGTGCTAGATACTTTCTCAGCAGTCGAAAATGTGGGTACAGAATAGAATCACAGCATGTTGGGAGCTGTCTGTTCCCCTTGGGACTCCTTCCCTTTCCTTCTGGGCTTTCATCTCTTCAGCGGGTTGCCATTGTTGGGCATGCCTGGCACGCCAGTGTGCATGGAAGCAGACTCTGGAAGGAAATACTTCTGAAGTGACTGGAGGTATTAAAGCTACTATTTAAAAGTGACCCTTCGTAGATACTTGGGTTATCTTTAGGCCGCCACTGCTCTGCAGTTACAGGAGCCAAAGAGAATCTGCGGAAACACTGGCCTGTTGCTCTCGCCTTGGTGTGTGTTTAGATATTCTTGCTCTCCAGCCAGTGGCCTCGTGACACATCTCAGATTAACTGCCTTTCTTCAGCCAAGGCCCAAGATTACCATGGAAGCTGGGAATGGTGTGCACCTTCAGAGATTTCAGGGGAGGGAGTATGTGTTTGAAAAGCTAGTGTGGTTCATAGCACTATGAAGAAATGCTTTCAGTTTCCACCTTAAGAGTGGGCACCTGGAACATTTCTGGGCTTGCAAGGATAGAAAAGAATATGCACAAAATGACCCAGACAGAACTGTTCGTGGTAATGCTCTGATCTTAAGTTTATGACTAATAAGCCTTCTTAAGGGTATTAAATGTGGGAGTTAATGAGTTCTTATGCACCATATTAATTAGACTGATGGGGGTAGAGAAGATACACAGAAGAGGACTAGAATACAGATGCATGAGGCTTATATTCATGGAATTGAAGGTGTGGGATTCCTTTCTTCATAAACCTTCCCTGAGGCTCTCCTAGGGCCATGGGACGTGAACTGGGAAATAGCAATATCAGAGAGGCTTGGGCTCTGCATAGTGTTCACCTGGAGTATCTTACTCTCTTGTGCCTCATCTGGGCAAGAAAGAAAACAGTTGAGAAAATACCTTATTTCCTCTGTGCTTTTTCTGGAGTGGGGTAGGGTAGGGAGCCAGGGAAGAGAAATTTAACTAATTCCAGACATTTTCACCTTTAGCTTTGTGGGTACCACAGTGCCTAGAGGCTGGTATTGTTAAGATAGTTGTTCCACAGATTGGAGCTCTGCCCATCTTTTGAAGGGTTTATCTCTGTGGTTTGAAAGCTTCCTGAAAGGGTGTGGTGGCAGCTTGCAAATGGTGAGCAGAGCAAAGATTGTCAGTGTGGGAGTTGTGGTAGCCCCATTCCCTGGATCCCAGAGAAAAAGGTCCAGGGGAGAGCATGGCAGAGGAAATAGAGGTGGGAGCTGGGTGCTGGAGTTGCCCTTCTCCCGCCCCCAGTTCTTCTCCATTGGCCTTGCCCAGCTAGAACCCTTGTACAAGGTTTCCTTTAAAACCAAACACTTCCCTCTAGAGCCTGGGTAGGAAACCTTTACTGGAGCAGCACCCCCACCTCCCTGGGGACAGAGAACAATCAAAGAGGCTGGAACACCTCTTCCCAAGCTGTGGACAGGCCTAGCCAATGACATTCTATAGAGGATGCCATATCACTGGCTCTCTTCTAAATCTGAACCAAGGAATGTCTTCTCTGAAATGTGTATAATCCAGGAGGTCTTCTCCCCCTTTTCCTTTAGACTGTGGTATACTGTTACTTTGACACGGGTGTGGTCAGAGTGTGGGGTATTTTCCTATTTTCCATTATCTAAAAGAATTCTTCAGTAGGTAATTTCCGTTTCAGCCTTATAATAAATAGTTTGCTTCTCTGAAACAAAGGTTCAAGACGTTTGAAGACAAAATGAAGAAAGGGGTCATTATTTTCTTCATGTTAAGAAGTTGCTTCACAGACATGGCACATACGTTAAAGGCAAGTCTTTGCTGTATTCCAGGAATCATAAAAGGGACGGAAAAAAACAGACTGATACTGTCTTAGGTCAATACCCTGTCATGTTCCTTAACTTGTTAGTCACTTAAACACAGACTGAGTTTTTGGCTTTGAAATAGAAGGTGTGGTTGCTACCATAGGCTTAATTTACAGGGATTATTTCACAGACAAGGAGTCAGCCCAGACACAAAATAAACAGATGGCGCTTTTTTTCCTGTCTCAGCTTTAGCAGTTCAAATGCAGTATGACTTTGGAATCCTTATCACCTTCAGCAAAGCAAGAATGGGAAAGGGCTGTAATTCACTTTTCGCCACTCCCTGCTGAAAATGCCGTTATTGTCACTGACAGGAGAAAAATGACAGCCAAGGCCAGGGGTATCTTTTTCCACTGGGGAGCAGGCAAGCCCTCGTGACGCTGTAAACTGACTGGAATCAGATACTTGACTGTGTTGTGATTGTAGAAGCTAAGTCCTCAAATCAGCCATCCGAGGAAGGATCCCTCCTAATTGCTCTACTGTTCCATAATGGATTAATTCCCTGTTTCAGGAACTCTCATGGTTTACTTTCTTTGAGCAAACAAACAAGCAAACTAAAAAACGATACTGCAGGAAGGACTGTCTTTCCACCCATGTAAGCCTGAGTAGGTGAACAGATGTGACGCTGTGGCGCACTCCTCTAGGAAGAAGTGGTTTGCACAGACATGCTGGCTCAGTGACTAAGCCTTGCCTTAAGATCTCTGCTGACATTTTAAGACTTTATAGGCTCGGTCTGCTCTGAAAACCAGCATCATGTCTCTTCCCACCTCTAAATTCTTTCTGTGAAAAGCAAATCCATTCTGAAGCAAATATTCATCAGGCTGGTGCTCCTGCCAAGTCCGGAGGCAGTTGTGGGGTATGTAATGGTGAGCATGTTAGGCTCGGCCCCTACCCTCATAGTACACCTGGTCCAGAGGAAAGGCTGGGAAATTCTCCAGCCAGACAGACATTGGGTGTGTGAACAAAGGCTTCTCTGAGAAATGACATGGAAGGTAAGATCTGAGGGGATAATAGGTACTAACTAGGTGAACGAGGGTGTTGATAGGGAAGGAGCTAAGCTTTCCAGGTGGAGGGAATTCCACACCTAAAGGACCGTAGATCCTGAAGCAGGAAGAGACCTTCCAAGAACTGAGGGAACCTGGGGTGAGGCTGAAGAGGCAGAGAGGGGATCAACCAGGACTTCTGTGGACCAGATTAAAGACTGTGTCTATTTTGAGAGTGATGGAAACCAGAGAGCCTCAGGCTTGTCCATCTGAATGGGGGTGGCATTTGCTGGGTTAGGGAACCTTGAGGAAGAACAAACACATTTGGAGTGGTGGTATCCTGAGTTCAAAATCTTAGAAATCCTAAAACCATTATTTTTCTTCTTATTCAGATTGTTATGTGATCTCATTCAGATGCCTCTGTTCTCTCTCAACTCTTAGAACACATTTTCTTCTTGGCTTTACAACTTGACCAAGTATCAGGTTCTCTGATCAGAAAAAAAAAAGTGCTTTGGATTCCCTAAGTGACTGTTTTGTCAACAGAGGACTTAGGAACTTGGTGTGTTTTAGTCCTGAGCCTACACCCAGCTTGCTTGCCTGACCATCAGGTGCCCTTCATGAGGCATTCCGGATGGACCTTTGTGCTTCTGTCTTAGGAGCAGGTTTGCTGGCATAGCAAAAGCCTTCCTTAAGCCTTTGTTTAATGCCAGAGACCTCAAATGCTTTCAGATTCTGGAGAGGTGCCAAACTGTACTTTTGGATTAGGAAACGATGGAAGGACTCCCGTATCTATAACCCTAATATAAGCTGTCATTCTGAATGAATGAATCGTTTGTACTGTTGGAAGGGGTCCAGGGGCATTTGGGGTTCCTTTTTTAGCCTATAAAGTTCCGAGCTCCTGGACTTTTATAACAGTTGTCTAATAACTGCATTTGTGTGTGTGTGTGTGTGTGTGTGTGTGTGTGTGTGCTACGTTGAGGTGGGCTGATTAAAAAATTCAGGCATTCCTTTTGCTGACCCTGGGACCACAGTTAGAGGCTGGTTTACTTGTATCATTTTCTCATTTGTTGTGTCAAAGACTTCAGTGGGAAATGTGGGGTTTTGTGCACCACTTAGAATGATAAACAGTTTAACTGCCCTAACGTATTACAGAGTACATGACTGGGCAGGTGGGGGTGGGGCATTGGGGATAAGTCCATCCTGTTGTGCCTGGAGTGCTCAAGTCCCATTTAAAACATACATGTGAACACTTTTCCTATGTAGTGTAGGAGTATCCCAAACAACAGGCAGTCTTAAAAGGTCTACAACCCTCCTTACTCTGCCTTTTCTTCTGCCAGTCTAGGATTGGGCCATGCAAACAGGTGTGTCCCAACGGTGGGGTATTACCCAGAACAAAAAAAACAAAACAAAACAAACAAACAAACAAACAAACAATATATATATATATATATAAAGATTTGGCCATGGTGAACCCCTTGGATTCCGAGCCCGTGCCTCTGGCTGGGGAGCCAGCACTGGATCCTCCCTAGAGACATTGAGAACTCCCTGCTGCTCCCAGCCAGACTGGACCCAGGCTGTGCGTGTGCTCACAGGGAAACCCACAATACAAAGGGCACACAGTGCTAGCCGTAACACTGAGCAATGCTGGGAGCTGCCTAGGAGAACAGACAATGTAGGTGAGCTCCTCAGAGAGGGAATACCTCTGGCTTGACATTCAAATTACTGAATTATTTAAATGATTGTCAATTACGTGGAGTAGACTTGCTGCCTTCTACTGGGACACTACCTGGTTATTTGTATAGGCGAGTATAAAGTACTTCTTATCAGATGTGGTGCTTCCTGTCTGTATGGTGGAGATCAGCCAGAGAAGGTGATTATCCATTCCTTGGTTTCCCTTAAATGTGTACTGTATTCCTAGCACAGTTTGAAAGATTAGAGGGCCTCAAAGACTTACTTTAAGCCCTAAAAGGGGTTTTGTGATCATTCTCGTACCCCTACTCCCCTCCCACCACAATCCTGCCTCAAATAAAATATCAGAGGCCCACACATATTATGGTTATTCCTGATTTTTTGTTTAAAAAATCTTTTTTTAAAAATATTTTATTTGTTATTTTTAGAGAGAGGGAAAGGGAGGGAGACAGAGAGGGAGAGAAACATCAAGGTATGGTTGCCTTTCACCTGCCTCCAGCTACAGACCTGACTGGAGACCTGGCTTGCAACCTGGTTATGGGCCCTGGCTGGGAATCAAACCAGCGACCTTTGGGTTCACAGGCTGGCACCTATCCACTGAGTTACCATCCATTGCTATTCCTAAATTTTGACAAAACTAAAATAGCATTCTGGGACCTGCTGTGCTCCTTTGAATTGTGGATGTTAAATTGGAAAATGCTACTACCGTGCTTTTAACTTTCTTTGTTAAATTAGTAATCCTGGCTCAGAAAATCCTTTTGACATCTCTTTGATTAATCCACTTTGTTGGATAAAATTGCTAAAGTGGCATTTAACTAATGTGCTCACACATATGCAGGCTGTGTGTGGTCATTTTTATATTCACATGAATTTAGGGTCTTTATATTTGACTGTATATGCAAAATAGATACATGAAGGGCTCTGCTAATTAGTTATATGGGAATATACACATTAAGAAGATGGAGCCAACAGAGGAAAAAGTTGGTGAAGGTTTTGTATTTTTCCGTTAGCTAACTGTTGGACTGAGCTCATGGCTCTTCCATATCAGACATTGAGTTATTACATATCATTAATGGCTATCTTTCATCCTTATTATTTTCTTTCTCTTGATTGTGGAGGGGAGGACATGAAAACCATGTTTTTTCCCCAACATCTTACTGAAAAGAACCACCAACTTAAAGATAGTTAATCCAGGTTCTCTAGACTCAACTACGATAGGGATATAAAGATTCAAGAAGGCCCTGGCTGATGGTTCAGTGGACAGGCGCCCACATGCGAACCCAAAGGTTGCTGGTTTGATTCCCAGCCAGGGCACATAACCAGGTTGCAAGCCAGGACTCCAGCCAGGTCTTTAGCTGGAGGCAGGTGAAAGACAACCATACACTGATGCTACTCTCCCTTTCTTCCTCCCTCTCTGCCCTTCTCTCTAAAAATAATGAATAAAATCTTTAAAAAACAAAAGATTCAAGGAGAGTGTTTGATAAGTAAATGAACAACTTTGACTTAGTTTATGACCCCATAATGGGTAATAGTGAGTTGAATTTTACTAAAGGCCATATTTACTTGAAGCAGTTCAATTCTGGACAGAATTCTTTACGTTGCAGTCCAAACCTCTGTTAGACTGTCCCCACATCCTGTTAGAAACTACAGACCTTGGAAAGCACTGTCTCTTCTTGCATCTATGGACCTAGATTTCAGTTTGGGCTAGAACTTTAATAATAGAATTTATTCTTGAGAGCACATTAGAAAATATTATTACTGGGTTTTAAAAAAACCTGATTTTTAGAGACAGAGAGGAAGAGTAGAGAAAGAGGGAGAGAGACACACATCAGTTTGGTTGGTTCTTGTATGTGTCCTGATTGGGGATTGAACCTGCAACTTTGGTGTGGCAACTGAGCTGTCCAGCCAGGGCCTATTGTGTTTCACCTTTTTTTAATTTGACATTTTTAATTAGAATCACATAGTATCATTCTTTAATCCTCTGGACCACCCATTTCCATAGGATCAATGATGAGTGAGCCTTCTGTGGTGTAGAGTTATAGTTATCTCTTGGTAGCCTCTGGAGGTTGGTTCCAGGACCCCCCAAATCTGCAATGCCCAAGACTGTTATATAAAATTGCATAGCATTGCATATGAACTGTGCACATGCACATCCTCCCATGCACTTCATCATCTCTGGATTACTTATGAGACCTAATTCTGTGTAAATGCTATGAATGATTGTTCAACTGTATTGTTTAAGGAATAACAAAAAAGTCTGCACATGCTCAGCACAAATGCAATCATCGTAGGCCTGACTACATAGTATATACACAGCGGAAACAACATAACTTTTTTTCAAATATTTTCTATCAACAGTTAGTTGCTTGGATGTGGAACCTACCTACGTAAGTGGAGGGCCAACTATACTTGTATATAGTTGTTCCTAGTGGACTATCGGTACAGCAAGTTAAGTAATTTGTACTCTTTAATCCATTATCAGTCTATGAACAACCAATCTCCTATTTTATTTTTATTTTACCCCTTCATCCCAACACTAACCCTTCAACCCCCAACCTAGCATCAACAGATATGACCTCTTTAACGCATTAGGTAAATATCCTTGGGTATATATAGTCTTTAAAAAATGTTTATGGTTTTAGAATGGATGCTTATGTTTGAATTCACGTAACTTACATTATTGCATAGTTTCGAAATACAGTCTTTCTAACTTCCTGTTGTAGATCACAAACAAATCAATATGACACAGTTAACTTTACCCCCTCCCTTCTGCCTGTCCATTTCCCTCCAGAGAATCGTCACCTGTTGGGTAGCATAGTTGGCAGCCCTCCACCAGCTTTGTGCCATTCAAGAGTGACAGGCGTGTCTAGACTCCCTAGAAATATTATCTTTCAACTCACTTTTGGCAAGTGTAAACTTTTTGCTGGATTATGTCAACAGATATATATGTTTCTCATCCTCATAGAAATAGATTGGTGCTGGAATTTCTCTTGGCTTTCTCCAGGCAGGGAAAATAAAGATTATCTCTTGGCTCATTAAAGTTTTTGCTTATTAAAAATATTTGTGGGCTTTTGATTCTAGGGGGTGAGTTGGTGACATACATCTACTGTCAGCAGCTATTTTGGATTTTCTGCTTTCAGGCATGTCTTTACTTTTGGATGATCCCCTTGTGGTTTTCTAAAGAACTAGCAAGTCAATTATAAATAGAAGACCGGTGTCTGTGTCTGCATGCACTTGCTCTGTGGGCTGAGGCACCCACATTACAGTGGGCAGTGAACTATTTTCACTGTGAAGAGGGAAGAAGGAAGATTAAGAATGCTTTCTTCTTCTTGAGATAACCCACATCTCTGCACGCACCCACACAGATCTGTGTAAATGAACTTGACATTTTCAAAGACCTTAACTTAAGGTCTCTTAAGCATAGCCACCCAACTTGTTATTTTAAGAAAGAAGCAGTTATCTCCCAAACCTGTGACAGAGGATTCAGGATCAGAGGGCAGACTGTCTGCCCCAGACCGTCCTAGGGAGCTCTGAAAGCTGAATTTCCTTATATGAGCAGTGCTGCTGTGAAAGTGGCCTCAGTTAACTAATCAGTGGCTTCTAGGACTTGGCTGTTTATATTGTATCTTCTCTTTTGTTCCCCACTAGTGGGAACTGTTGGGACCAGCAAGTCTAAACCAATCATTCTAATAAGGGAAGGGAAAAGAGCGAGTGATTTGAAAAATGAAGCTGCACATGAAGCGTTTTCAGAAAAGGACAGTTAGGAGGTCTGCTTAGATATGCTTCCCTGATGGTATATTTCCGCCTCTTCCCATTTTGTGTCTTGGACCCACCAGGTATGGGCTGTTCCTGGGATCCCATCTGTAACTTTATTGTTCAAACATTGTTCTGTTCCCTTTGTCTTCTTGTGCCATAATCCTCAATAATTTGTGCCAAACTTTTTTTCTGTCAATTGAAAATTTGTAAGCAGCCATGAGCATCCATTGTAATTAATGTAAAAGCTTCAGTATTACTACCATTGAAAACTAGCCTAGGTGTCTTGTTTAAAATATTGAAAATGTGGATTTGTAATTATAGACTGCGAAGTCTTTTTATAGTGGTGTATTTTTGAAGCAGAAGGTAACAGCAGGAACATTAACATTGTATTACTGGTTGATGGAGATTTGTATGGAACTAGCAGGAACTAGTGTTAACAGCTGACATATACTTAGTAACCATTCCTCTTTTTTTTTTTTTTTCTCCCATAAAATAAAAGAGATGATTATTTTGTTCCAGTAAAACATTTAATTTTTGATGTAAGAATTGGGAAATGAGAGCCCGCCAGGCCAAAGATAACATGGAAATCACAGTGGTAGACGTCCATTTTGGCTTATGGACAAATGTTAACCATTTTTTGACCTAGTAGGATCTAAAAGAGTACACAGCTTATATAAATGCATTCATATTACTGAGAACTGATTATTATTTGGTAGTTGGTCGAGTTAGAGATACAAGCTGACAGAAGGTGGACATCATGGCCAATGGTGATACGTAGCCTGACTTTCTGTCTTATTCATGGGTTTGCAATGGTCTTGGAGAAACTATATTATTCCCCCAATGGGTGTAAAATCCATTCAATGACTTTTTTTCCCCTTACCCTCTATCCTTTCACAGACGAGAAGGCCAAGGTCAACCCCAAGCTGTACATGTGTGTGTGTGAAGGCCTTTCCTGTGGGAACGAGGATCACTGTGAAGGCCAGCAGTGCTTTTCCTCACTGAGCATAAACGACGGCTTCCACGTCTACCAGAAAGGCTGCTTCCAGGTCTACGAGCAGGGGAAGATGACCTGTAAGACCCCGCCATCCCCTGGCCAAGCCGTGGAGTGCTGCCAAGGGGACTGGTGCAACAGGAACATCACGGCCCAGCTGCCCACTAAAGGTTCCCATGGAGGTTTCTATTTCTAGAAAGAGGATTTTTGCTGA
Organism: Noctilio leporinus; assembly: GCA_004026585.1. Classification (NCBI taxonomy): domain Eukaryota; kingdom Metazoa; phylum Chordata; class Mammalia; order Chiroptera; family Noctilionidae; genus Noctilio; species Noctilio leporinus. Next base: position 312,316 of record PVIW01000874.1, on the reverse strand, counting down.
TTCTGTGTGGGTTAAAGATGTTAAAAGCCACAAGGCTTTACTCCAAGTCTTTGAACATGAGGCCGTGGGCAACAAGGAAGGTAGCTAGCTGTAGGTGAGGAAGAGAAAGGGCATAGCCTTTGGAATCTAAAAGGAGGAGGCATATTTTTGGGAAAGTCAGCGAGGTCATGTTCCACCTTGCGGACATCTTGGCCAATCCTACCTCTCTTGGTACTCATGAACTGGTATACAGCTCCTGATATCCTTTTCAATTAATGAGCCATGATGCCATTCATAATTCCTGAAAAAACTCTGCTTAATACTAGCTCTGTGTTGAGTGTATAGGAAAAACAGTGCAACATAAGACTCAGGCCTGTGTGAGGAACAGGAATACCTTTTCCTCTTTATATGGAAAGAAACAAAGAAAGGCTCATTAAACTCTTCTCTCAGGTCTCATTCCTAGTGACCCATCATTAAACTCTTCTCTCAGGTCTCATTCCTAGTGACCCATCACTGGAACTTGAAGCTGTGTGAGATTTCACATGAACCTTGTAGTTTATGTGGACTCTTCTCTTTATTATAGTCAACATGGATTCCAATACCAATGGAAATCAGTACCCCTCTGAAACTGTTTCTCTGTAAAATGAGCCCAAAATTGCTATCTCAAAGTCCCTAAAAGTGCTAATGTAGATTCATTCCAAACCAAATTTTACTTTCCATGTGGCATACATTTTTATTAGGCATGATTACTTAATTTTGCACCTACAAAAGAAGAAACCTAAAAAGTGGAGTAGGAGAAGCTCCTGGGAGCATTCACTGCTGGGGACAGTTAGCAGGGAAGAGAAAAAAAATGGGGAAAAAAAGCCAACAACAAAAACCCTAATGTATACTTACCCTGCAATTTTTGAATTTATGGTGATGATCTTACAGCATATGGAAAAGACTAAATTTTAAATAATAAAAGAAGAGTTTTAAAAGGTAGATCAAGTATTTAGATGGTTAAAGCTAAAAGGCTACCTGATGGAATAAATTGTATTAAACTTTTTGAGTTAAATTGTTACTAATCAAATGGATAAACATGAAGAAATGACTGCACAAAAATTACATTTACGGTATGGAAAGTTTGTGGTTTTTTTTTTTTTTTTTTAAGTTCTTAACTGCAGAATACTCTGCTAAACTGAGTTGTAATAGAACATTTATTTTCTTATGGAATTTCCAGTTTAATTAGGGAGACACAGTATTAGTTTTATACTTTATCATACAAATAAATGACATGTGCTATGAAGTGTATGTGCCAAGTTGCTGATTAATTTGGATCTGGAAAGTTAAAGGAGATGTATAATGGAAATTAGGCTTGAGATTGGATTGCCAAAGGGGCCAGGGACATGGAAACAAGGAAGCCACATGGGGGATGAACAGGGTTTGGTGAAGGACTGAAATTCAGAGATGGTTATTGTTTTGGGACCTTTAGGTTATGGACTTTCACTATGCAACTAAGAAATTTTGATTTAACCCACTTGGCAAGTAGAAAGTCTTTAGATATTGGCTTGAGTGATACATGAGTTTGGGTGCGTGCTTGAATGTTTGAATGGATGATATAAGAAATAATGTCTGAAGGAGGGAGTGACTCAGTGAATGAATGTTGAGGATGTTGAGTAAAAAGAACAGATGAAAGAATAGGTTCCCAGGCAGAAATCATGAAAGGAAAAGATCAATGAAAATTTAGCAACAGACATCTAAGGTATGTTGGAGAGAGACACCACAGATTGGGCATTTTGGTGTTAACTCAGCACTGTCTCTGAGGATTATAGAGCCTAATGCCTGCCTGGGAGGGGCTGATGATAAAACATTGTTACAGATCAAACCCAAGTTAATAAGAGTCGTACCAGAGATCTTGTAGAGTACTTAATATTTTAAAAGCACTTTCACACACAGACATTAATAAAGATAGTTCTCAATGGATTTCTTTTTTCCAGTTGTGTCTAAATGAATAATAGTTAAAATGACTGGGCTATTGACCAAATGTTACGAAGTATTTTAGTTTAACACTTTGTGACTTGTGAGATTTTTATGGTCAGAATCTGGACCCACTTGTTAGGGCCTTGGTTATAAATATTAAATAATCAGTAAATAGTGATCCTCACAGCCAATTACTGTTTTCTCCCCCATTTCCAGGGAAATCCTTTCCAGGGACACAGAATTTTCACTTGGAAGTTGGCCTCATAATTCTGTCCGTGGTGTTCGCAGTATGCCTTCTAGCTTGCCTTCTGGGAGTTGTTCTCCGAAAATTGAAAAGGCGCAACCAAGAACGCCTCAATCCCAGAGATGTGGAGTATGGTACCATCGAAGGGCTCATCACCACCAATGTTGGAGACAGCACATTAGCAGTGAGTTTGTGACCCTAGGGAATCCCAGATGTAATTAAAGTGACTGAGTGTGCTTTTCTGTTTTGAGCATGAAACACTAAGCATAACTGGGTTACTGGACAGTGTACACATAATATATACTGCTGGTCATATATACCCTAAGTGAGAATGTGCTGGCACCTACCTCGTCTCCCCGATGTGAGAGTCTTAATTTATGACATTAAGAGGGAGGATTTACTAGAGCAGATTTGAGGGAGTGATGGAAAAGGGACAGAAAATGGTTGCTGATATTGTTGAGGAAGGGGATCCTTGGAATTTGTGGAACCCCATTACTCTGTTTTTAGCAATAAAAGTACTTTAATAAAAAACACCTTTAGCCCTGGCTGGTGTGGCTCAGTGGATAAGGTGCCGGCCTACAAACCCAAAGGTTGCTGGTTCATTTCCCAACCAGGGCACATAACCAGGTTGCAAGCCAGGTCTCCAGCCAGGTCTGTAGCTGGAGGCAGGTGAAAGGCAACCATACATTGATGTCTCTTTCCCTCTCTGCCTCTCTCCCTACCCTTCTCTCTGAAAATAATAAAATCTTAAAAAAAAAAAAAAAAACCTTTAGCTTCGTATTAAAAAAACCACTTTTCATGGTAGCACAGTGGTAAAGGCGCCAGCCTGCAAACCCAAAGGTCGCAGGTTTGATTCCCCAGCCAGGGCACATAACAAGGTTGGAAACCAGGTCTCCAGTCAGGTCTGTGGCTGGAGGCAGGTGAAAAGCAACCATACATTGATGTCTCTTCCTCTCTGCCTCTCTCCCTTCCCCTCTTTCTAAAAATAATGAAATAAAATTAAAAAAAAAAAGAAGAAGAAAAAAAAAAAAACCACTTTCCTTTCTAGATTATTTTAACACCCTGTTATTTAAGACTTTAAAACTTGACATCCAAAAAAGCTGCTATTAAATTTTTCATGCTCTTGTGCTGCCCCCTTGTGGAATGCAGTCATTTGCTTAAACGAGTTATGTCCAGTAGAAATGTTCAATTTTCTAAGTAGGTACCTTAAAAATCATTTTTTTTTAAAGAAAAAAGAAAAGAAACCCTGGGTGACATTAATTTCAACAATATATTTAACTTAGTATATATAAGTATTACCATTTCAACATATAATCATAAAGAATTATTGAGATATTTTACATTGTTTTGCACTAAATTTTCAGAATCTGGTATGTATTTTACACATACAGCCTGTAACAGTTCAGACTAGCCATAGTTCTTTCATTCAATGTCAACATGTGGCTAGAACTACCATGATGGATGCACAGGGCTAAAAACTATTGTATTTATGTTTTAAATGTACTTTTTTGCGTATTTTTAAATGATGGAATCATGTTAAGATGTTACGTTTTTATTTTAAAATTGTTAAGTGTTAAAGAAACATTACGTTTTAAGTGAGACAGGAGACACTTGCTTTAACTAGGTTATCATAAAGTGCAAAAGAGAAAAGTAGTCACATTCTAAAAGGGACACTGCCAAGTCTGATGCCTACTCTGGACAAGGTGAAAATTAGTGAGTGTTAGGTGTTAAAAACATACCAGTACCAGATCAAGATTATTTTTCTTAATCTGATGAAATAATCAAGGTCTTACTTTTGTGATGGGATTCAATGTTATTTAATGCATGATCGTATATCATCTGAGATCATCTTGTATTAAGTCTTGTTCTACTAAATAAGCTTAATAGCACCTGATGGTTCTGCATTTAAGCCTGCCTTGCAGCTGCCTTTTTGCTGGAGACTTGTCCTTACCAGTCTGTCTAGCACAGTTGCTACACCTGGACCATTTTTGGTGAGCTGTTAAAATTTTTGGTGGTGCAGATACAGGTTGGAAATAGACCATCCTGCTGCCTTTCCCAACACTGGGCCACCCTTTAAGGGTACTTTTTGGTATGAAAAAAGGAGCAGGACCCTTGTTTAGCTGCCTTTAACTTACCTATTTAAATTGTGGTACAGCAAAACTGAGAAAAGAGGGGAGAAGCCATTTCAAAAAGTAGTGGATTATAGGGTTTTTGTTGTTGTTGTTAGAAGTGTACTTAGAAGTTTATTTCATATTTTAGGACAATTAAATGGTTTATTGAGTTAGCAAGAAAGTACAAGGCTGAATTGTGACAAAGCAAGATTCTAAAATAGATTAGTCCAAACTTTGTTCCTTAGAACAGCTAACATAACTCATTACCATGGGCTATATTATGTAAATTACTGTTTAAATAGTTTCCGTAATTTTGAAAGAGGGATAAGAGTGTATGCTTTTCTCAAATCAACCATGTTAGTGTATAGTCTTCTCAAGTCAACCATGTTAGATGACAGTATATCACAATATAAGGACACAGTAGAGAACACTGTTTAAAGCCAGTCATTATTGACCTGCAGACTTGCTCATGTAAGCAATATGACCATTTATGATTCAACATCCTACTAAACAGCTCCCCTATGGGGAAAAGAAGCCTTGGGGTCCAGAGTTGAAGTAGATGTTTGGTTGTGTTTGGTTGATTTCCTCCTCCTTCCCCTCCTTAAGACTGTGAACTAGGTTTAGAGCCAGGACTATATATTCATTTGGCCAAAAACTCCCTTACATTTTTTTACATGTGTGGCTCTAGTAGCACTTAGTTGTCTATAACTTCATTCAAAACAACTTTGTAAGCTTGTATTGTGACAGCTGTCATATCAGCGTGCATTTTTAAAAAACATTAAAATGGGTGAATATTTGTGCAGCCATTTTAATATTGAAGATGGAAGAAGATAATGTAATATTTTTGGTGTATAATGTTTTATTTCAAGAAAGGTAAAAATGGAAACAAAAAAAGATTTGTGCAATATATGGAGAAGGTGCTGTAACTGATAGAATATGTCAGAAGTGGGCCCTGGCTGGTGGCACGTGGATAAGGCACCAGCCTGCAAACCCAAAGGTCGCTGGTTCAATTCCCAGCCAGAGCACATAACCAGGTTGTAAACCAGGTCTCCAGCCAGTTCTGTAGCTGGAGGCAGGTGGAGGGCAGCCATACATTGATGTTTTTCTCCCTCTCTGCCTCTCTCCCTTCCCCTCTCTCTAAAAATAATAACTGAAATCTTTAAAAAAAAAAAAAATGTCAAAAGTGGTTGTAAGTTTCTTGGTACTATTGACATTTTGGCCGAATAATCCTTTGCCGTGGGGCTGCCTTATGCATTGGAAGATGGTTAGCAGCATCCTTGGCCTCTTCCCAATAGAAGCCAATTGTGGGAGATAGCTGACATACTCAAGATATCCAAAGCAATAAAGTTATTGGTGAAAATGAAAAATGTGTCTTTTATTTTACAAAAAAAAAAAAAAAAGTAACAGACTTTTTGGCCTACCCAATATTATGGAAAAAATAACATAATAGTTTAATTTTCTGAATTACTCTCTCATAAAATTGAATGAAGAGAAAAAAAGAACATCAAATAGATGGTTGGGAAGATGTGAAATTCTCCTTTATTTACACTCAATTTCTGGTTGATTATCCATTTTGTGGTTTTTAAGGATTCTAAATTTCTTCCTTTGGTTGTTTAGCTTTTGGTTAATTTTGCTGATAAGCAGTACTTCACAGTGGTACTCAGAATAAGTTAAAAAAATAAAAAGTAGATGAAATTCAAACAAGCCTGTGTATTGCATGAACAGGCCAGCTAAAATGCTTGGGAAAGGATGAGCTTTGAGGAATGTAAGCTCACTGTGGCTGAACCTTTATCATTGTCACCATGGGCACAGTGTTATTACAGACAATCCATTTCTGATTGAGAAAGACCTGCTTCTTGGCTGCTTTCTTCTTTTCCTGAGAAGGGAAAATTTATGAATGAACTAGCTGGGAATCTTTTCTACAATGTGTTCTTTTTTAGAAGTAGATTTGGAGCATGGTATTGTTTTTTCAATAAAAGTTTCAGTTTTTCTATCATTGTGTTCAATTCACATAAAAAAATGACACACAGGTGTTAATTTTGTGACCCCTTTGTTCTACCCTGTCTGCTTGAGTGTACCAGTTTGATGACCCACATGGCCACTAGTGTCTTAAACACAGGCAACATTAGAGGCGTTTTTTTTTGTTGTTGTTGTTGTTGAAGAGTTTATTATTTTCAGAGAGAGGGGAAGAGAGAAAGGCAGAGAGGGAGAGAAACATCAATGTATGGTTGCCTTTCACCTGCCTCCAGCTAAGGACCTGGCTGGAGACCTGGCTTGCAACCTCGTTATGTGCCCTGACTGGGAATTGAACCAGCGACCTTTGGTTTTGCAGGCTAGTGCCTTATCCACTGTGCTCCCAGCCAGAACTAAGTCATCTGTTTTTTATTCCTAATTTGCTTTCATTAGAGCTCCTTAGCTGGCAAGTCATCTAGAGTGGATCCTTTGTAGATACTGACAAGCAGAGTAGAATATGGTTAGTTGTGCCCAGCCCTTGGACTTGAAGTTCCTCTCTCTTCTTTTGCTTCACTTGTTCTTTGTTCTACTGCTTTCCCTCCGCTCAGCCTACTGCCTGGACTTTCTAATTTGCATCCTCAACTTTGTCCTCCAGCTTCTTTATATATTTAATTGTAAAATATGGGTGCATGAAAGGACCGCATATCCCCTAGGAAAACCTATCCTGTGTTGGGAAAAGGTCAGGCTTCTAGGTCTCCTACTAAACTAGTGCTTCCAGTCATGGGGCTGTTCATGTACACTAATGGGCCATGCATCTGGGATTGCTGTCTCTGTCTGAGTTACAAGGACATACATGCATGCTTATACTCTAAACTGAGAGCTGTTTTTTGAATAGTTTCTTTTTCTCCTTGTCTTGAAATACAGGATTTGTTGGATCATTCGTGTACGTCAGGAAGCGGGTCTGGTCTTCCTTTTCTAGTACAGAGAACGGTGGCTCGTCAGATCACACTGTTGGAGTGTGTCGGTAATTCCTTTTTGTCCTTCTTTTTGGAATATATGCACACTAGTTTTGGTATTAGAAGTAGGATGGCACTTGGAAAAAATCTGTTTCTTGTTTCCTGTTGCTTGTTAAACATCAGGAGACGCAGGGTAGCCATGTGGTATGACTATGTCTCTGTTCTCTGTGTGACTTATGTTGGGGCACCAGAACTTGTACCAGTCTTTGGTAAAGGAATCTGTCATTAGCTAGTAGAGAGAATGCTTACTTGAAAGTCTTCAGTTGGAAGTACTCCCTTTGGGATAATGGGAATGTTTAAAACTTGAATTAACATGGCTGCTCCTGATTGTAGGTATTGAATGATCTGAGGTAAGTAGGCTTTTGGACCATAAACTTGCTTATTTCAATTCTCTAATGCCTCTCACTCTTCCCTGCCTTTAAAAATAATAAAATAAATTTACCCAAGCTACCTTTATAACTGCTTTATTTAAACGAGCTATATATATATATATATATATATTTTGTCTATGGCCACTCACATTTTTTCGTATAGAAACATTTATACATAGGTGTAGTCATAGTGTATATACAATTCATGCCCCAGTTTTCAATTTTAAGCTCTCATACATTTATTTCCCTGTATTTGGACACATCATAAATATTTTTGAAGAGTGCAATAATTGTCTATTGAATGTTAATTTTTCTTTAACATTACTATTTGAGAAATATTTTGTATACATTGCTTCTTTCTTTTGAGTCCCCAGAATAAATTCCCAGGAATTTGGGTTCCTGGGTCAGAATTTCTGTTATTTTAATGGCTTGTTTTTTATATGGCTGGATTGCCCCCTAGAAAGATGGTACCTAATGCTTTTATTTTAAAGTTCCAGTTTTTATTAGGTTTACTTTTCTGTGGTGGATATTTGCTAGCTACATGGTAGTTTTCATTAATTTCTGTTTAAGATGCCACGTAGGGATGACCACAGTAGTTACAGTGGGTTGGCTGCGTCTCTACACTCTCCTGATTCTCCTGGTTTCTTTGGGCCAGACTTGCAGCTTTAGGGTAGGTAGCTCCCTCTACCACGTGGATTCTGTGCTCTGGCTTTTCTTCCCATTTCCTTGGATACCAGGATATCCCCAAACCCAGTAGTAGAAAGGGGGCTGGGCAGAAGTAGTCGGAGCAGCAAATTCCCCTTCAGGCACTTAGGCGGCCAGCTGGAGCCTGTTGCCTTTTCCCTAGGTCTGCAGCGACTGCAACTGGTTCTAAACATCACTTCATTCTTTTTCTCTGCAGCAGAGAAAATGAAAAAAAGGAAAGGTCCCAAAATGTGCTTGTTGGTTACAACCAGGGTTGTCCTTCTGTATTACTTAATATCACTTAACATCCTATGTGATTATGAACGAGGGGTTCTGGGTAGTGGTGAGAAGGCAGTGAAGGGAGACATATACCTGTCCTACTTACCCCGTCCTCCTGTCCCCAGCCACAGCTGTTCCCAGAGCAGCAGGTCTCAAGATCAGTTCTTGAAGATTAACCCCAGAGTCCAAAGGGCAAGACGATGTTGCACCTTTCAAAATACATACTCTTTCTGGTTGTGCAGTTATTCTTCAGCATTTTTTGAAATAATGTATACTCAGTTACAACATTTTGTTGTTTAAAAAAGCAATGCCTTTTTAGTAGCTTATAGGTTTGTATTTGTGTCCTATATAGACTTAAATAAAAAATGTATGTGATGAATTGCTTGGGGATAGTATATTATCATTTTTGGTTCAACAATAAGTAAAGTTGGACTAGATCAGTCTTTTCCAGGCAATGATCAGTGAACCCCCCAATTTCAGAGGCCTTGGGGATCCCTTTTGTGGGGCTCCATGGCCAGGACTTTTGAGCAGCTCTGCTTCTGTTTTGAGGGACATCTTCATAAGGTACATTTGCAAAAAGCATTTGACAACATAAAAGCATTTGAAAACCATTAAAGTAAGTTTCTGTTTTAATTCTGCTTACTTATCCTGACATCCATCTCTGTTTTCTTGTAGTTTTTAAAAAAATGTCTTTAAGGGAATGTTAAAGTAACGTCCACAATTCTCGGGGAAATTTTTTCTTTCCTAACGAGACTGAGACTATTCAAAGAGCAACTAAAGATATAGAAGGGAACCAAAGAGGAGAGATGGATTAGCTTGTAGCTAACCATTTTCTAGAAGCCAGTTTTGTAGTGTCTTCCCACCAGCCTTCATCTTGAGCTACAAGTGCTGGGCAGTTAGTTGCTTTATTAACTAACTCCATTAAAATTAACTTTGCACTAAATGAACACTATTTGTGCGACCTGCCAGTGGCTCATGATGACTACTTACCATATTTAACAACCTTTAGAATTAGTCACTGGTATTTAATAGGGACATTATTTATCGTAAGGATGTCTCCACTGAGTGATTTTGATTATGTTTCAGGTGAGTCACCTGGACAGACATGCTTTCTTCATGTTTGGGTTCTCAGTGGCTTAGGTTTTCAGCACAGAGCTGTATTTCTGTCTGTGCAGGTGGTGCTAACAGCTGCTTATTACCAGCGGAGATTCCCAGCAGCCACCCGCCCCATTGCACTGCAAGTTGCATCTCTTGCTGCATGGTTATCTCCTTGCCGCACATGTCTTTACCCTTGATTATACCCTGTGTTGATCCCCAGAGTCTTATGGTAATTACCTCCCCTTCCCAACCTCCCTGCTCACCCCTACCTATAATTAAGGAGAAGAATGGCAGAGGGAGCACGGAGTTGACAAGCTGAGCATTGACTTGCTGCTGCAGAAAGGGGCGTGCAACCAACAGAATCGTCACAGCAAGTCACCACATTCTGGAAAATGTCTTCTCCAATTGGTCTTTCCAGAGTAGTCCACTTACGGCATTGCAGGGGCTATCTTAACAAGCAAATACCCATGACCAATGTCAGAAATCAGAACTGTTCTGGGATTATGTGTTTAAGACTTTGCAAATCCTCTTTTGAACTATATCCTCCACCAAGAAATCCTTTAGGGATGGCCGTGGCTGCTTGTCGATCTCCCTCACAGCATTGTTCTTGTGTGTGTGTGTGTACCCGCTTGCGTGCGATTTTCTTTTTAATCCTTCAGAACACACGTTTCAAACTTAATAGCCTCCTTTTTAAAAAATATAAATGTATATCACAAATATGAACCCTTAGAGAAGGCCTGTTGATTCTGTTTGAAGGGAAGAATCAAATAAGCGATTCAGTTTAGCCACAACACTTTACTTCAACACAACACTGAATCTGTCCCATTCTGTAAGTTTTACTAACTTTTATGTGTTTTTAAAAACTGTATGTGTTTTATACCTTTTCATAGAGAAATTTAAATACAAAACTGTTGTTTGCAGCTAATCGGACATGGCAGATATGGAGGGTGTTCAATTTGTTATCACAATGGGGTGGCTAGGAGGGGCAGGATCTACCTATACAGGCAAAACATTGTGGTATTTATATCTCCAAATATAGTTTTCCCAGTAAACAATGGGAGGGGGTTCAGAGTTGCAGGCATGAACTTTGTTGGCTACCTTTTCTGTCCCATCCAACGTCATGTCTGTACTGCTTTCCACAGGGAAAGGCAGGTATGGTGAGGTGTGGAGGGGCAGTTGGCAAGGGGAGAATATTGCTGTGAAGATCTTCTCCTCTCGGGATGAGAAGTCATGGTTCAGGGAAACAGAGTTGTACAACACGGTGATGCTGAGGCATGAAAATATTTTAGGTAAGTACAAGCATAACTCCCCTCATTAGTTGTATCTGTTTGCCTGCTTTGCCTGATTTGGTATATGTCAATTGGCCAGTCTCTCCTGAAAATGGTACCAGGATCTTGCACATTTATATACTGTTTAGTTTTTTTTAACACTAACCTCTGGTTTAGATCTGCAGAAAAGGTAAGTTTGAAGATTTTCTTAATGAGATAAGGAAAATTGCTATCATTGATTCTTATTCTGCAGGTTGTTATTTAAACAACACAAATTTGCCCCGGATTGTTCACTTCAAGTCTTCATCAGTTGTTCTGCTCATCCCACACCCTTTTTGAATATTTATTACTTGAATCAAGCTAAGAAAGATCTTTGGATGATTTCCTAGATTTTCACAGCTCCCAGGGACAGCGTAATTAAATGCACATTCCCTTAAACTAGGCATCATTTTTAAAGCCCAGATTTACAAAGGGATTTAGCATAGATTTTAATTTGGAAACTAAAGCTTAAAAACATTTGTGAAATAATGTGAAGAGCTCACAGAAGTACTGCTATGGAAGTATAAAGGGTGAGAATATTCCTTGTGTCCTTTGGCTTATATATTTTTTAAAAGTTTCTCTAAATGTGTACTAATACATCTATGATGAAAGCTGCCTGGAGTGCTTTTTATTGGTGAATGTAATTGGTATAGCATTTGAGCTGTGTAAGATAGTGTAGGCCACTTCATGGCTATTGGCTTAGGTTTGGCATACAGAAAAGTGTTGCCAGATTTATTTCTATTCCAGTACAGTCACATGGCGTATAAATTTCAATGATGGACAGTATGTCTAACAGTGGTTCTATTGCCTGTGACATCATAGCTATGAAAACGTTGTAGCACAACGTATTTCTCATGTTTTTGCGGCAATGCTGGTACAACAAACCTGTGTTGCCAGTTGTATAACACTATAGCACATGCTGTTATGTATAGTGCATAATACTTGATAGCGATGACATACTTTTATCATTCTTTTAGAGTGTATTCTATCTGTACTTATAAAAAAGTTCACTGTAAAACAGTATGCCATGTTCTACAAGCAGCAACCTCACATTTCTTGTTTTACAGTGTCCTTTGATTGCATCATTTTCTCTTTTAATCTCATGTTATTTTATAAATGTAGTGTGGCCTAAGTGTGCAGTGCTTATAAAGTCTGTAGTAGTGTATAGTAATACTCTAGGCCTTCCCAGCCACTAACCATTTCATTCCCTCACTGACTCACCCAGAGCAAATTCTAGGCCTGCAAACTCATTCATTGTAAAGACACATACACTGCATTTTATCTTTTACACCACATTTTTACTCTACCTGTTCTATGTTTGGCTGTGTTTAGATCCATAAATACTATTGTGTTACAATTGCCTGTAGTAAGCTGTACAATAACACGCTGTACAGGTTTGTAGTCTAGGAGCAAGAGGCTATACTATACTATCTTGGTGTATAGTCCTCTATACCATGTGAGTATGTTCCAAGATGTTCGCACAGTGACATTACCTAATAACAGGTTTCTCAGGATGTATGAAGTGGTGCATGACTGTACTGCCAATTTAGTATTAATGGTTTGACAGTTATCCAAAGCTTGGCTTCAATAGTATATACGGTGGTATGTTTCATCTCAGAATTGTCTTAGTTTCTGCTATTGATTTTTTCCCTTCCTTTTCCCCTTGGGCCCTAGCCATCACCTAATCCTCCCCCTCTTGTATTGTTCTTGTCCTTTCCAACCCCTCTCCAATGTTGTTTTCCATTGGGGAGCTGAGATACTTATGCTCAAGGTGTCTTTGATGACTGTCTCATTGCTTCCAACAATTGTGACTTCTGGGCCTGGCATTCCAGACTCCCTATTTGGGGAGTCTCTGAAGCATCCTGTACAAATAGACCTGCATGTAGTCACTTCTGACATTTGCCTTTCCTTGGAATTGCCATGAACATTCATATATCTATGCCTTTGTTCATAATTTTTCTATACATGTTCCACCCTCCAGCAATGCCCTTTTAATTTTGTTATTAAAACACCTCAGTTCCCTTTCAGTCTCCCAGCAGATTTAATTGTGTTTTCCTGCACTTCCCACTTTGTACCTCTGCTATTACTGTCCTTACATGTTGCTTTGTGTTGTGGTTGGATGCATATATGTGACAATAGTGATGACGATAACAACTAGTTACCATGCAGTGAGTACTGATTTAGGTGCATTTTTCTCATTTAATCTTCATCATAAGGGGGTAGGCACTCTTTTTTCCCAGTTTTAACTGCTGAGTAACGGAGGTACACGGAGATTAACATCACCTAGCAGATTGAATAGTGAGCTGAGAATCACTGGGCCATCTAACTTTTAACCACAGTTCTGTACCATACACTGTAGTTGGCTAGATGGTCATATGCAATAGTAATAATAAAGTGCTTAGAGGCGCTTCTAAGTCTAGAGTCAAAAGTATGAGGTGAAAGTTCATCAACAGTCAGAATTATTCTTTAGTGTTCAAGTTTTTCCTCTGAAACTGAAGCAGACTGAAGTTATGTAGCAGGTAAAACATTGGTGTTAGAAGCTGTGAGGTCTAAGAAGTACTTAGCTTTGTTCTTAGAATTACTGTTCATGGGCAGATGCACGTAACTAAGAAGCATGGGGGTGGTCTGAGACTGACTGGAGGAAGGGGATATTCAGGCACCATTTCCCAGTCTTACAGGGTTCACAGGCTCATTGAGCAAAGTGCTCTAGATAGCATTGTGCTATGTAAATAGTCACTTTATCCATACACTTAAGTTAAATGACCTATGATACCACTCCATTGTACATTGAGGACAAAGGTTATTTCCATTGTTTTTGCTTTCATGTTCAGTACTGAAGATAGTATACTACACATGGTAGGTGCTCAGTAAATATTCATTAGGCTGGATTTAATCACAAGGGAAATTTGGAATTTACCTTTGCAATATGATTCATGTGAGAGAAGTTAGGTTTCCTTAGTGTGATCACAGAGGGAAAAACATCCATTTCTCATTGCCACTAACCCACAGAAATTCTGAATTCATGAGGTCTTTGTACCCTCACCACAATTACAGCCAGTGGGTTGATCTTCCTGTGTAGCCTTCTTAACTGAGAAAGCTTGTAGAAATGCAAAACCTTTTTTGTTCAGCTCCTTTCCCCACTTTACCAGTTTTCTGGGTATAGAGACTTTAAGGCTTTCTGTGATCATTTTCTTCTCCATTAAAAGAGCCTATTGTGTTTGGAATATCAGATCATGATTTCCCCCTGTGCTTGAGTATTGCTATAACTCTATCCCCCGAAATACATAAATAACACAAATACATGAAAACATACACATATATACATGGGCATACATATAAAACTCCAGGCCCTCATTGTTTATCCTCCTCAAAAAAACTTGTAAGACAGCATCTTTCAAATGGCCTACTTTGGACTTCAGCTCTTCCTTTTGCTGTGTCTAGCGTAGAAATCAACGGGTAAGTGAGTAATGGGAGGCTCTCTGTGTTGTGGTAGGAAGAGTGGTCTGGAAATTTGGGACACTGGTTTCCATTCTCAGCACTGTGTAACTTTGGGCCAAAGTTGTATGGTTTCTGCCCATTGCTAAAACTAAAGAGGTTGAGAATTTTAATCCAAAGTCTAATTTTACACTTTTTAAAAAATTGTGAACTATACAACATGAAATTTACCATTTAACCATATAAAGTGTACAGCTCACTGTAGCAAAAGGATGTTCATGTTGTGTAACCGATCACCACTGTCCATCTCCAGAACCCTCTCAGACTCTTCAAGGGTATTAATCAATCATAATTTTGGGAAGTCAAGAAAACTACCCACAAAAGATATTAAGTTACAAAATCATTGTGGTTTGAATTGAACCCTGGGCTCTTTTAAAATATAATAAAAACCAACTGTTCTTGAACACTGTGTGTTAGGCATCATATGAAATATAATTCTTTTATTCTCACAACAGCCCCTTTAAAGTATGTGATGATGTTATCCTTGTCCTATGTGTGAGGAAACCAAGGTGGAGATTTTATTGACCTGTGCGAGATGAGATCATCCAGCTTGGGAACTGTGGACCAGTGTGGGAACCCTGTAGTTCCACTCTGGAGTGCCGCTGTGTGGTGGTCACCGTCCTCAGCTGCCAGAGCTGCCTAGCGCCTGCTCCCTGGCAGAGTCGCCCGTCAGAGGGGCCCAGGGAGCACTGATTGCTTCACTTAAGATTTTGGGTTTTATTTTAGCTTTGAGGAGCCTGGGAGGATGATTTTGGCTGTTTAGTAAGAGACTTTTGCCCCCTTCACTTTTCTCTCCTTGTTAGGAGAGAAACTCTGGCCAGAGTTCCAGCTTATTGGGCACCTGTTCAGCCTCCACAAACAGTAGACCTCTTCCACCTAAAATAGCGGATACGTTATTAGCATTTTGAAGAAAATGTAGTAATATAATTCACATCTGAAAAACAGTTTTAAAAAGATTGCTTATTTAAAAGTTATTTTTTCTGAAGTTATAAAACAGTGATTGTCAATCTTTTTCATCATGGAACACGTAAGCTAATTACTAAAGTTCTGCCATGCACCAAAGAATTTATCTTTTGCCAGTCTGACAAAAAATAGGTATCATTTTTATTGATTTATAGAAAATAATAACTGTAATAATTGCGTACCCTATTTGATACTAAGTGACTTTTTAAAAATTAGGTTCCTGTACTTGTGTACAAGGCTTTCTGGTAGCAAGAATTAACCAGCCAGATGCAACCTTATTATACAGCATGACCAATAAGATGCAACTCTGTTTCTTATATGACTTATATTTATGGTTCAAGATAGGCATTCACACCAGATGGCTGTTGTGTTGGCTATTGTCATTTTTTAATTGACAATCTTAAGGGAAAAGTGGTCACTGTCTCTGACTAAATAGTCAAGTATTGAACATTTTAAAAATTCTTGCACAGGTTGCAAGCCAGGTCTCCAGCCAAGTCTGTAGCTGGAGGCAGGTGAAAGGCAACCATACATTGATGTTTCTCTCCCTCTCTGCCTCTCTCCCTACCTATCTCTCTAAAAATAATAAATAAATACATATTTTAAAAAATAATAAAAATTCTTGCAGTAAGCCCTGGTCAGTATGTTTGAATTGAGTTGGTTGGAGCATCCTTTTGTAAACCAAAAGGTTGTAAGTTCAACTCCTGGTCAGTCACATGCCTAGGTTGTGTGTTCAATTTCTGGTTGGGATGCATGTGGAGGGTGGGCAACCAATCATTGTTTCTCTTTCTCTCACTTTCCCTTCCCCTCTGGAATCAATAAATAAATCCTCGGATGAGGATTTAAAAAGTTATCATAACTATTGGAAGGAAGGAAGGAATAAAATTCTTGTGGCACACAGTTTGAAAATTGCTGGTCTAGACCATTATAATGGGACAGAAAAATCCTTTTTTAAGACCTATGGGGCTTAGGGAAGGTGAGAGAATAAAAATTTGTTACTTATTTTTTTAATCAAAGGTTGCACTTCCTCTGGCAGAGAAATCAAGAGGTTATACAAGTATATGGCAATAATTTAATTTCTTTTGAGTGGTGCTTTTATATTTTGGGGTATTTAATTTTGAGAAAGTCATTAAATAGTAATATTTGATTTTAAATGACCAAGCAGGAACATTTCCCTGAATAAGAATTGTTAATGTTTAAGTACACAGTTTGATTCATATTATGGCCAGTTAAGGGCTTTGGGAGAAACAGCTATGTGGAGACAAATACAGACTAGAAAGTGAGAGACTAAGACTGGCTGTGGAAACTGTCTCAGAGGAAGAGGGAGAAGGGGGTAGGGAGTCAAAGTGTGAAAATGTTATTCAGTTCACTTTACAGATGTTTGTTTAATGGATACAGATGTCAATTGGTCTTTCCCTGAGGAGCAGTCATCTTGTTTAGGGGTAAGAGTACGGGTTCTAGAGCTAGACTGTCGGGGACCATTACTGACGTTAACCTCAGGGACGTAATCTGCCTACTTCATGTAGTTGCTGGAGGATTGCCCACGAAGTGCTTGGAGTATTGTTAGTGCTCAGCAATTGACAGCTGCTCTGTTGATGATGCCAGTCAAATAGCAGGCCTACCTTTGTCCCCAGAGCGTCCTGTGTGAGGCATGGGGCGCCAGAACAGCTGGCACCAAGCTTGGGGTTGGTTGCTGTTTCAGATCTGTGTGACTCTTGGCATCTCCCAGCAGCACCTTCGTTATTTTTAAAATGAGTAAATGAATCTCTGTCTTACTGATCTCTTGAGGAAAATCCTATGGGAAAATATGTGTGAAAGTGGAGTACATTTTATAGAGTATGTCCTGTGAGATGGTAAGGCATTTTATGCATATTTCTTTTACTTTACACTTTTACAAGTCATTTAATTATTCCTCAAGCCAAAGCTGGCTTTTAAAAAAATTTATCTTCTATTTATATCTTCCAAACTTTACTGTCCATAAGGTTCTTATATATATGATATATATTATACTACTATATATGTGTTATAAAATATAATAGAGTATACAGTTATATACTATATGTAATATATATCAAAACCACAAAAGTGCTTTTCTAGCATTATTCTTTCTATATAATATGTAGAAGAATATTATTATATAATATATAGAGAAGATTAATGCTAGTATAGCACTCTTGTAGTAGAAAAGACACGCACATCTCACAGTTTATTCTGTGGGTTAGAAAGTGCTTCTGATGGACGCAGTCCCTTCAGTGTGCTTAAAAGTCCCTGAAGAATATCTAGAAAGTTTTCTTCCTACCTCTGTATCTACCTCTGTTAATATTTTATTTCTCTTTAAGACCAATTGTTACTTCCTGATGGAAGTCTATTATAACATCTGGTATAATATATAGTTGCTCTTTGCAGGTATATATTATAGTATCTTTCACATTATGCTGTAATTTTTTTCTTTTTATGTCCATCTTCTAGCTAACAGTGTCATGTTGATTTTCCTGTGTGACTGACATAGAGCATCATAGATGCTTGTTATATTTCATTGGCTCCTTTATTTTTTTTTAAATTTGGCGAGTCTGTCAATTATTTAACATGAACTGACCTTTTTATTTTACAACTGAGCAGTGAGACTCCAAAGAGCCTAAATGAGTTATCAGTATGAGTTATCAGTATCACATAGTCAATCACAGGTAGGGTCAGGACAAAAACACAGATGTTTAGGTTCTAGGTTTCTGTTCTTTTTGAGTAGCTGATGAATAATCTATGGTTGGAATATCATTGTAATGAAGAATTTGGCACTATAATTATGAGTAAGCATAAAAATATTCCTGTTTGAATCAATGTAATGTAAAATACTTTTTAAAAGATACTTTATCGTGGAAATGAATATGGAATTTTCCTATTCAGTAGCAGTACCTTTTTAAGGAGTAGATGCTATTATTCTTCTTTGTTGATGCTTCTGTAAACCTTTCATGGAAGTTGGTTAGTTTAGTTATTTTTTGTTTCAGAGGATGTCTACTGTATGGGTCACTATTTATGGACACTAAAAGTTATAATGTGGCATTATCCCATGCCTGTTGATTTTGTTCTTGCTCTCTCCAGGTTTCATTGCTTCCGACATGACATCCAGACACTCCAGCACGCAGTTGTGGTTAATCACACATTACCATGAAATGGGATCGTTGTATGACTACCTTCAGCTTACTACTCTGGATACAGTCAGCTGCCTGCGAATAGTGCTGTCCATAGCTAGTGGTCTCGCGCATTTGCACATAGAGATATTTGGGACCCAAGGGAAACCAGCCATTGCTCATCGAGATTTAAAAAGCAAAAATATCCTGGTTAAGAAGAATGGACAGTGTTGCATAGCAGATTTGGGTAAAAAAAATTTTTTTTTTTTAATTTTATTGTTGTTGTATTAATCCATCCCCTTTTTGCTCCCCTCTGTCCCCCAGATTTGGGTAAAATTTTACAAATACTTTTCAATTACTGTTTTTACTTTGTTGTATTCTCATGTTAACAAGGTTGCCGCCTTTCTCTACCAACAATTTTATGAAAAATTTCAAGCATGCAGACAAAATAAAAGAACTTAATAATGAACAGCTGTATCCCAACCACCTAGATTCTCCCACTAATATTTTACTGTTCTTAGGCTTTATCATGTATCTGTTTTTTTGGGGGTTTTTTGTGAACCCTTTTTAATCTCGATACATTTCAATGTAGATTGAGGACAAAAGAGCTCTCCTCTCTGAAGACTTCAGCATTTATATCACTATATTATTCACTAGAGTTCATTATTTATTTCTTTATAGGCAGAATTTAAAGTTTGTGGGAAATGCACAAATCTTAAGTATACATTCTCAGAGTTTTGATACATGCTGTAAAATCCAAATCTCTGTCAAGACACAGACTTTCCCAATATCCTAGACCATGACCTCCTGTTCCTTCAGACAGCCCATGCCCCAGCCCACCTTCAGAGGTGTCCACACTGTTGCATTCTGATTTCACGACCTTTTACACAAACTAGATACACATAAATAGCATATGCAATGAGTTTGTCTTAAAAGAAGATAATAGATAGTATTTTATAAATGACAAAATTATTTTTGTTTGGTCTTAAATACAAGGTATTTAACATGTCAGGAAAATTGATTTCTTTTGAATCCCTTTAAAGTTTTTTCTTTCATGCTACGAAACCACTTGACAGAGTTTTCCAAGTGTGACAAGAAAGCTGTTTAGGACAGCATGGAAAGGGCATGGCTCCCCTCGTGTCTGTGAGCAGTTCTGGTTGTAGTGTAGAAGACTTTTATGTCTGGGTCGTGGCTTTTGGAGCCCGGGTGATGTGGGTTTCCTTGTTATTCACCCTGTATTTCTGTGCAGCTTTTCTTCATCCATCTATTTGCATGACCTGAGAGCTGGCCTGCTCAGACTCCAAGTCAAGGTGGAAGGCGTAGTTAGGGGGATTTGGTTTTTGACACTGTGCGCTGTACACTGAAACTTTCATAACAGTGGGCTTATATATGGTTCATGTTACTAAATCAGTTATGTCTGCATCACAGGATTCATACAAGATTCAGGAATTATTGTAAACACTTAGGAGATACTAAGTGGTCTGGTTATAGTTCAGTGGTCTAGAGAAGATGGACAAGTTGGCGTTGGTTTATGGGACTTGATGGGGAGGGAGTGGAAGGAGATTTGCAGTAAGTTTACTTAGTTTACTTCTTCAGTTGCATTGCTTTTGGATATGTGGATTCATGCAGAAATCTGTGTAAAGGGACCTATACTTCAGGGGAGTAGACCTATAATACAGGACATAATGCCTGTGAGACCATACTTTGTATGTATGTTTTACTTCATACCCAGAAGTTAAGGATTGCTTGTTAGAAACCATTCTCTGTTAATGCTACAAAATACCAGTATTCTAGTACAGATATTAGTATTACATATTTTTTTCTAACTTTTCATTATAAAAAAATTTGAATATATGGGAAGTTTGAAAGAATAGTATGATGACTAGTATCTACAACATCTAGGTTTAACAGCTGTTTAAAATTTTGCTGTATTTTGTTCTATAGGCGACTGTGTATATATTTGCTAATTCATTTAAAAATAAGTTGCAGGCATCACATTACTCCCAATACTTCAAAATGCATCCCCTAAAAATACTTTAAAATATCTACTGTGTAATCACAACATATATCACACCTAAAAGTTAATGATAATTCTTTAGTATCATTTAATACTCACTTTCATATTTTTCCAGTTCTTTCAAACAAGAATTCAGGCAAGGTTCACACATTGCATTTGCTTTGTCTTTTTAATGTAGTTCAACATTTACCCTGTCCCTGGGTAACAAATTACCTCTAAAACTCTGCAACTTGAAATAATACATTTATTATCTCCCACAGTCCTGTGAGGGAAGACTTGGAACGACTTAGCTCTATGGTTCTGGCTCAGGGTCTCATGGGGGTAATGGTCCCGCTTTTTGTTGGGGCTGCAGGCATTTGAGGGCTTGATTGAGTTGGAGGAACACCTGAGATGGCCCACTTACCTGAGATGGCCCACTTACGTGGCTCGTTAAGAAGCCTCAGGTCCTTGTCATGTGGATCTCTCCACCTGGCTGCTTTAGTATCTTCATAATATGATCACTGGGCTGAAAGAGCAACCAGGAAGCCCCAGTGCCTTTTATGTCTTAATTTTGAAGATATATACTCATTTCTGCCATATTTTGCTCAGTAGTCCAGCCCACACTCAAGATGTGGGGAATTGAGCTTCGCTTCTTGACGGGAGAAGTTTCAAAACACTTCTGGATGTATTTTGAAATCAACAGGGTTATTATCTCCATCCATGATCTCTTTAAACTGCACCTTTCCAATATTCTGTTATTTTGACTCTGGTACTGGAGAGGCGTATATGATTTAGAAATTGTTCATAGTGGCAGTAGAACCTTGGGGTTGATGATGCAGGTAAAGGAAAGGGGAACCAGTCAGATTTGGTCTAATGCAGTTGCCAATTATCTTTGCTGGTTATTGAGGCTGAGATAACACATGTACTCTTCTCCCCGGCATTACACACCATCATTATCTCACACGCAGAGTCACGGAGTGAGAGGGGAAGCATTCTTCATAGGTGGCTTGGGGGATCCCCAAAGGGTCGTTGGGGTTGCAAAGGTTTACAGAGGCTGCTTGTTCCACTTAGGCATTGTCTATTATTTTGAGTGTCACAAGAATCGTTTTTAGTTGGGCTGCATGTGTATCAAAAGGTAATTGCATTGGCAAATAAGCTACGCATGTATCTAATTCCCTAGTCTGTGAGGAATGCCAGGTCCCTCTAATTGACTGGAATTCTGAAATGAGTCATGGTTTTAGGAAAGTACTTCAAAACCATTTAACGTGAAAGTTGTGCTGCAAATTGAAACCTCGTTTAATGTCCTCTATACATGGGACTGGGGAGAAAGGCCTACGGGTTTGGTCAGCATTATTGTTCAGCTAAGCAGTTCATCTGTGAGGGGTAGAACAGCCCTTTCTGGAGTGATAAATTACCCCAAAATCTTCTCTCAGTGTTTGAAACTTGGGTTTGCAGACTAGTGGGAGCTGTGGTGGAGCTTGAAAGTGTAATTCATTTCTTGTTAAGCCACGTTGATGTTCCCATTTAAGATATGAGGCTGTCAAACACCAGCCTCATCTTAGTTTGATGTATTAGTTCATTATTTACCTAGAACTTTCTGTCTCAGACATTCATATATATGTTAACTTAATAGTCTCAGAATGTTTTTGACAACAGGCTATTTTCCTGCTCTTGCAGAAGCCATCACAACAGGTGTTCAGAGTAACCTCTGTCTGTAATGCAACCTTACCTGGATACCACAAGAGGGTGCTTATGATTGGGGTTGGGTAAAAAATTACTCAGCACCTCTCTGAGAAAGGAAGTAAGCTGATTAACACTGTTGTCTTTTCCCGTTTAGGCCTGGCAGTCATGCATTCCCAGAGCACCAACCAGCTCGATGTGGGGAACAACCCACGTGTGGGTACCAAACGCTACATGGCCCCTGAAGTTCTAGATGAAACCATCCAGGTGGATTGCTTTGATTCCTACAAGAGAGTCGATATTTGGGCTTTTGGACTTGTCTTGTGGGAGGTGGCCAGACGGATGGTGAGCAATGGTAGGTATCTGATCTAACGTAATATAATATTGTCCTTATTCAAGTTCTGTTGATTGTGCTACCCTTAAAAGGGCAAAAGAAATATTTAAGTTCACATTGTTCCTTGACTCCTACCTGTCAAGCTGTCAGCAGTTATGTTTAATTTATGACTGGCCGGTGAAATGCCCTGGTATTGTATTTTCACTGCGCAAGAGGAAATGATGGTTGAAAAAGAATATTAAAGTTTAGAGTATTGAGAAAAGTCTCAGGTTGTACGTTCAGAATTCACTCCTTTGTAACAAGCAGGTAGTAAAAGTGAAGCTTAAATTAAGGAAGCCCTGAATAGATGGCTTCTGCTACTCTTGTAACCAAGTTTTATGAAATGATCTAGCCTCAGCAGTTAGGGGAGCATATGTCAATCATTTTTACTGGTGTCCCCTACAATAAGCTCTTACTCCTGTCTTTCATGCATCCAGATAGCCACAAATACATTGTTGAACTTTACTTCAAATACATTGTATTCTGAAAGCACTGAGTTACTCTTTCAAATTGCAAATGCCCCATATACCTCAAAAGTGGTTATTGTAGCAGAATTTTTCACATCGACTAAAATCAACCTCTTCACAACTGGAAGTACCTTCACGACTGGAAATTTTAGTTCATAGAGGATATGTCTGAAATTGTACCAGGAAAATAAAAGATGGTCCCTATACTTAGATTAATATTTCCAAAAGATACTTCACCCTCCTGTGACCCATTGGAGTCTTAGATTTGAAGTATGAAAGAAATAATGCATGATGTCTATAACATCTGTGCTTCATCCCACCTGCCACTGATATTTTCTTGTAAGGATTGAGATTCTTGGGGCAATCATAATTTCCATGAATACACAGCCAGAGAATAGAGGTTCTGAGAGGGAAGGGGATCAGGGTAACTTAACGTAGTTTCAGTGTGCAATATTAAGATTGACATGTCTTTATGGTAGCTTTACCCCACCCCACCGAGCAGCTGAGTATTTGCTTTAAACAAACTCTCTAAGGATCTCAAAGCTAATGTTTTAGATAAACATAAACATATGTGCATTGTAACCTGGCAGTTCTTTAAAGTGCTTTTTTTTTTTTTTTTTTAAATCTAGTCACGAACATTTTCTTGGTAATCATTTCTCAACCATTGAAAGCTACTGGCTTGCATTTTGTGCCATTCAGGCGCCTTGAGAATTGTTTGCAACAGTGAGACTGTTTTGCCGCTTTATAAGGTTTTGAACTTTGCCTGAAATTGCACATCAACTTTATTTCCCCATCCCCCTCCCCATTCATTCTTGACCTCCTTGGAACTGAAAACCTCATTCTAATTAGTGTATCTTGACTGACATCTTAGAGAAGGATCAGTGTCATAATAAACCATGTGATGGGGAACTTACCCCAAATGAAGAGAAAGCCACTATTCCAGGGCCAGGATGGTAGCAATCCAGCGGTGGGTATGCTGGAGTGGTGCCAGGTAAGCCTGTGAGATGAAAGCCAAGCTTGGCAGAAACTTGGGATTTGGGCTGTGCAAGAACTCATGTTGCAAACTAGTTTCCTGTGTCGGAGGCAGAAACCCACATGGCTTTGAAAGGTCAGCTATGATTAATGTTCGGTGTGAAATTAGAGTCATCAGTTTTAAAGTGTAGCTCAACAAAGGGTAGTTTGATCTGTCCCCCGTTTAAGGTTTTTTTTTTTTTTAAATGATGAAGGGCAGAAGAGAGTGTTTTGGTTATTTTATTTATTGATCTCTAATGCCATCATTTAGATTTTTTTCTGGTTCCTGAAATTTTGGGGATTAAACTTACATGGTATGGTTTGATTTTTAGGGGGAGTTAAGGGTATGTTGTGTCTTATTTGAAATCAGCTACTGTCCCTGGGTAATGATTGATTTTATATTTTCCATTTCTTTTCCTCTAGTCCCTCTTCTCCATAAGTATTCAGGTGCTCACATGTATGCAACACATACACATACAGAAAATACTTAAACCTAAACTTGTGTTCCATGCAGCTTGCAAACTTACTAATACTAATATTATTACTCCAAAATAGAAAGAAATGAGTAGGAAAAAACTAAGAAAAATTTTGCCTTTACATTCCAACATTGATTTTCTTTTCACTACTTTATGCATGTATTTTTGACTTAGTTGTAATAGTATAGATACACTTTTGCGTCATCTTTTCCATTTGTGTTTGTGTGTTTAATGTTGTTAAATAGTTTTTATTTTAAATGGCCACAAGATATTGTATTAACCATTTCCATATTGTTAGAAATCCTGTCTGTTTCATTAGTGTCCTATAGTAGATATCTTTGTTCATGTAACTTTTTCGTTTGGGGAATTAATTCTTAATCTGAAAACAAGTAGTTTTAATAGGTCAGAGTGTATGGATGTATTTATGGCTGGACACGTATTGCCAAATTGCTTTCCATAGAGTTGTACTAATTCACAATATCCCACTCACCCCTGGAGTGTGACGTTTGTATTTCACTTTTTTTTTTTTAACCAGCTTTAGGAACTGTCGTTAAAAGAATACATATTTTTGAAATTATGGCATATAAACTATAAACTATACCTCATTTAAGCATAAATAATCTTATATTTAGAAGGTCATTATAATTATGTGTCCTTTGAGTTCTGTGAGCCCATTATAAAAATTGATGTCCCTGTAGTGCATCTGGGACAATGTAGTCCTCCAGTGAACCATGAATCTAAAAATATGTTGCATTTTGTATTTTTTATTGGAATTTTACATTTATTGGCTACTCATAACAAACCTCATGTTATTTCTGTACTGGAAATAAGAGTTAAGTCCAATCCACATCTGAAAATTTCTCAGTAGTATCTTTTGGATTTTACTTTTCTGTGTTTAGTTTGACAGTAAATTTGGATTGATAGGAAGGAAGTGGTTTTCTCACTATCACTGTGTGGATGTTGTATATGAATTTAAGGCCGGGTGGCTTGGGTCATTGGTTCTTAAACTAGGGTGTACCTCAGAATCACACAGAACACAGAGTGCTAGCTAGCCTGCACCCAGGGCTTCCTCATTCAGTAGGTCTAGGGTTGGACCGAGAATGTACTTTTCGAATAGGGCCCAGGGTGCTGCCGCCGGTGCTGGGTCAGGGACTGTTCTCTGAGTTCCCTTGTTGGAACAGGATATGTCATTGCATCAGTTTCACCCAGGCCAGGCAATAAAGATTTACCCTGGACACTGACAGAGCCTGTCCAAGCAGAATGTCCATGACTTGTGTCCTGCTACCTTAGGTGAAACTTGTATTCCCTTCCAGGTTTCTAAGGGGTCCATTTCTCCCTGAAGAGTCTTAGGCGTTAGCCATTCTTTCTAGATGTTGCTACTTCTCTAGCAGTATTCGTCTTTTCCTCTTTTGCTAGTTCTGCAGACACATTTGCTTCTGGTTACCTGGTTCAGTGCAGTGAGAAGAACTTGAGGTAGGGATTCTGTAGATCAGTGGGAACATTGTAACTGCAGGCTTGTGCTATTTAGCTGAGGTCCCATCGGAAGCGTCTACCAGCCCTTCTAAGCATCCCTCAGCACATGCCTTCGAGTTCAGAGTCCTTTCTTTGGAGCTTTGGCCTTCGGGGTTAGGTCTTGTTTGGTTCCTGTATACAGAAACTCCTTAGTTCTGATGCTCTGATACTGTGATCATCTGCTTATGGATTTAGAAACTAAACAATAATCTTTAGCACCCATCTGTAAGCCCATCTTTGCCTTTAGCATCATCTGAGCAGCCAGACCCTCTTACCTTTACAGGGCTTGGCATCCACTGTGTATTTTTAACACAAAGTTTCATTGTGATTCAGATGTCACGTAATTTTGTTTCTGTGACAGGTACACCTCCCTATTATCAATAACCTAATTATTCTTAAAAGTGCCCAGAGAAAATTCAGTGCTACGGTTCCCATCAGAATATACAGCAGAAGTTTTGAAAAGGCAGTTACCCAGGCAAACACATTTAAGAAATAGGACGTAGATGTTCCTTCATTGTGTTTGGTTGCCACACACATTGCAGTCTGTTTCTATCTTGCTGTGTGCTTCCCCTTAGGAACAAAGCACCTTACATGGACACCCGAGAGGGTGCCCTCTGTCCAGGTGGGCAGAACTTCCCTGGGGCCACTAGAGGCAGAGAAATATCACCATTCACAGGTCTCTGAGGTCACATTCTCTTGACTAATAATGTACATAAGTGACATCATCCATAAACTATTGATACATCACAGTATCTATTTCAGAGAGTTCTGATGATTAAATGAGAATAACATATGTCAGGCAATCCAGTACATGCCTGGCACATGGTAAATGCCCTGTCACACAGCTGTGGTTGTTGTTACTGTTCCTTCGTGTGCTAGCAGAGCTCAGCTGCCCCTTTCTCTCCTTTTTTTTGTGCTAATCCTTCACCCTGATACTACATTTGTTTTCCTCTTAGTGCCCATGGAGGGCTATGCGGACACCCTCCTAATTCACTATTATTGGCTTTGATTATTTTGCGATAGAATCCAGTGTCAAAACATGTCAAAAAGTAATTCGTACCTCATAGAAATATTTTTGTTTGGCCAAATTGTACCTCTTATTGGGTAGGGTCTAGGAAAAATACTTGTTAATAAATTTATGTTATTAACACAATTTAGAAACATAACATAATATAATTGAGAAATTTTCAAAGGTTTGAAACCCAAAAAGTTTTTAATAACTTATTGGTGGAACACATGAGGTGAATTCATGTAGCAGTCAGACTTGACCTGAATTGACATGAGTCTTTCCATTTAGTGTTCCTGATCCTGTATTTCACTGCAGAAATATGTTTGGTTATACAGTATCCCTCCGACTCTACTAGGGTATCACATAAAAGATAGTGTGTGCCTCATATTATACCTTTGTAAAATGTAAGAAGCTCCAAATTCTAGAAACACATCTGAACCTCAAGGGTCTGGGTAGAGGATTGTGAACATACGGGGTCTTTCCCGAAAGTATTGGCTGTGCAAACTGTTTTAATTATGTTGACATCAGCTCGATACTTTCAGAACAGATCTTGTATAATAAATATTCACTTAGCTGATATGTATTTAATGTCTATACTATAGTAGGTGTAATGTTATGCTCTGGGAAACAGTTAAGCATAAAAAAAAGGGAATATACAATTTAAAGGTGCTCACATTTTAGTTGAACAAATTATTATGAATTAATATTATAAGCCACCTTGGTTGCGGTATACAAGGATGTGACTGAGTGCAAGTGGACCGTGAACTTGGTTTAGGAACCTGGAGTTGTGGCAACAGGTGGGCAGGTGCTCTCAGAAGATAGAAAGCAAGAACTGAGTCATAAATGAGATGAATAAGGGCTACTCTGTTGAACAAGCCTGGGGGCATATGCAGGTAATGAGAAATGAAGTCAGACAACGATGGTGACTGTATCCCAGGCCAAAGGGAGAGCTGTGGGAAGTCGTCAGGGTGTCCTGTTGATAAAACTGTACGTAATTCCTATGGCTGATGCCCAGGTATGTGAAGGAAAATAGTAGGGTGGAATGGTTGTTACTGGGCCATGAACACCAACTATTCCACGGGCAGCACTGATGGCACATATGTAGAGCAGGGGCATGGGGAGCTTGGTTTTCTCCCAAAGCTGTATTGCTGCAGGCAGAGGCATATGGTGAGGGGGAGGAGAGAGGAGGACTTGGAAGAAGAGAGACCTGTAGGTCCCAGATGCAGCTGTCAAGAGGGTAGGACATGGGGGCCCTGGTGTATGTAAGGCCTGGGGAGGATCACAAGGAAAGCCTTGTCTCTGTAGACTTGCATTTGGAAAGGCCTCTTTGCATACCATGCTCTTGGAAGTACTTTCTAGTCCTTTCTTATCTGCATGAGCTATGACGCATACTTTGAAGGTGTTGGGATGCGGTCATAGTAAGGGGTGACTCAGAGACATGCAGCAAGTTAATGGTAGGGCTTATTATTTGGTAAAAATAGATTTGCCACAGGAAAGAGAAAACTTGGGATTAGACATATGCCCAGGAAAAAATGATTGTATAAATCAGGCACAGATGCCAAAAGTTGTGGGGACATAGGTTGTGAATAATTTCTCTGACTTCTTCCTTGTGGCCCTTTGAGTCAGAGTCACACCAGCAGCTTTACATGGAAAAGCAGGCCTGGCTCAGTCCCTTCTCCCTTGACCACAACTGAAGAGCTCTTCTTCCCTACACTCCTGTGTCCATTGTTGTTTGTATCATTCATTTGGCACTTGTCCTTTGTATTTTAGTCACTTGTCCAGAATTCACCCCATCCTCTTTGCTGGCCCATGACTTGGCAGTTGTTCATCATGTGCTGTCTGTAAAGGATGTAGAGTTCACTTTTGTGCCTGGGTCCCCAGATAGTTGTCACTTTCTGGCAGAAACAAGGAACAGTTTAATAGGAACATCCTACTTTAAGAACACAAGTCATTTCATAGCCTGACCTTGACTGTTGCCACCAAGGTGCACCTGATTCTAGCCACAGAATTCCCTCCATCTCTCCAACTATGAGGATGAGGATCATTGGTAACTCCTTGTCTTTGCCCCACTTCCCCCACCCCTGCTCCATCCCAAAGTTGGAATGCCCCCTCTCCTTTGTGTTTTCTCTTCTGCATCCTTTTCTCTGCCCTGAAAACTCATTATCTTTCTGTGTCTGCCCGACACCTAGCTTCTGGAGAGATGACTTACACTATCATGACACCCAGTTGATGTCTGATAATAAACCACACAGATGTTTTCTTCTCTGAGACCTGCTGAGTGCCGTGCCCCCAACCCTTCTCTCTGCCCCTACCTACAAGGCTAGTATGTAGTTTACTTATTTTTTTTTCTCCCTTTTCTTTTTCCCTGTTCCTTATCACCCACATTGCATCTTTTTCATTTTTGTATCCCTAGTGCCAAACAAAAACTCTGGTACACACAGTTTAAGGGATCAAAATGGCTATTGAGTAAACTTAGGAACCAACAAGTAAAAATATAGTGAGGATTTCTAATCTATCTTCACCTTTCAAAATGTAAAGGAAACAGTAAAGTGAAAAGAATTTGAGGCTTTTATAAGTAAGATTTCAATGATCTAAAAACAAGCAGGGGCACTAGGCTTGTCTTCATCTTCCACTAGATGTTGAGTTCCTTGAAAACCAGGAACGTGTCTTGTACTTATTATGCTCAGTATTGAATATGGAATCTCAACATAGTAGGTACAGAATGTACTTGATAATGATTGAATTGCTTTCCTTCACCAGAGGGAGTTCACATGACTGCTAGAGTTTAATCCCAGGAGGTTTATTTTATTCTGGAGAAGCATGGCCAGTGTCAGATGGAAGCAATCAACAATTGACTGATGGTTGAAGAAGTGTGACTAAGTCCCAGGTGTAATCAATTAAATGGTCTTTTTAAACTTGATTCCTTTTGTTAAAACATGGAGGCATTTAATAAGGTTAAAATACGGTAAATATAAATATGAAGGAAAACTTAAGCTTTGTAGAATAAAGTGCATTGTTGAATATCACTAGGTCTTGTATTTTTAAAAATCTAGCCATGCTTTTTTCTCTTGAGTTTATAGAAAAATCCAACTAGCATTACTTTCTGCTTTCATGTAATCCTTTCCAAGCTAGTCAGGCAAATTATCCCAGATAGCTAGCTATTATGTTACATTTTAAAAAGAAATAATTAAATCAGGTTATTAACTTATTCTCTTTCAGAAAAATTGATAGATGGGAAAGGGCATATCTCTTAAGTGAATGTGGCTCTTGAAAAAGCATAAATTATGTTGCATACCTATGTCCAGTTGTATTTTATGTGGCATCTACTAGCACTGAAAAGAGTTAAAAATATATTTTTTTAATGCTTCCTGGGCTCCTTACAAGAGAAGTAGATAAAGTATCTGAGATGAGCTGTCCCCGAGCACCTTCTGTGAGCAGGGGTTTATGCCTAATATGAGCTGTTTATAATTCTCCAGAAAAGGCTTTTAACCCATTGACCAAAATACATCACAAATGCAGTTATGCATTGTGGAAAGGTTAGACAATTGTATGAACTAGAAATTTACTTTTACATAATTATAATACATTCCACTTTTAGAATAAATTTAGTTGGATCTATGAAGTTTAAGGAAAAAATTAGCAATTAAAAAAAAAAAGGATTTTATTTATTATTTTTTAGAGAGAGGGGAAGGGAGGGAGAGACAGAGAGTGAGGGAGATATCTACAGACCTAACTGGAGACCTGGCTTGCAATCTGGTTATGTGTGCCCTGGCTGGGAATCGAACCAGCAACCTTTGGGTTTGTAGGCTGGTGCCTTATCCACTGTGCCACCAGCCAGGGCCAGTAATTTTTTTAACAGACTCTCCTCAAGTGGGTCTAGTCCACTCTGCCCTCCCTCTGCGAGAGCCCAGGGTAAGTAGCTGCAAATGAAATTTTGTGTGCTGGCCGTTTAAGAGACTCTGTGTTTCCAGTTATCTCTGGCAGACAGAAACCCTGCTGCTTTTCACAGCTAGATGTTATCTGGGTTCCTTTCTGGTTCTGTTGCTGTAGGCTGGGGAGTCCAGCCTGGGATTTGGAACCCACACTTCTCAGGGGGAACCACCCCCCCATACCCTGGCTGCTAAAATATCCCTCCAGCACTTTAGCTGCCGCCCACCCCGTGGGAGGCCAGCCCTCTCATGTCTCAGTACTCCCTATGCACTCCTTACCAGTCACATTGTGGTAAAGTGGTTTCTTCTGTCCACGGTTATCTTGATAAGTTATTTTTTAAATGTGCACTGGTATGACAGCTGTCACAGTACCGTCTCTGAACAAAATTGTTTTGAATGAAGTTAAAGACAAGTAAGTGCTATTAGAGCCATCTTACAGAAAAAAAAAAAAAAAAAAAGAAATGAACTTCTTGGTCAACCCAATACATGAGAAGTAGTCGCATTTTCTTTTAACAATTCTTTTCCTTCAGTTTCTCTGCAGAGCTTCTATTTATTGCCTTGTTCTCCACTTATTTTAAGAGCTACCTGTACCTTGTAGAATCACCTTGAATGTAAGAAAGGTGATGAGGAAGGTGATCATTATAAGGTGTCATTATAATGTGACACTCATCAATAAAAACCCTGAGGGAACCTGTACTCTTGCTAAACCAACACAATTTTTATCTATCTGTGCAGGTATTGTGGAAGATTACAAGCCACCATTCTATGATGTGGTTCCCAATGACCCAAGTTTTGAAGATATGAGGAAGGTGGTCTGTGTGGATCAACAGAGGCCAAACATACCCAACAGATGGTTCTCAGACCCGGTAAGATGCCCATCGTCTTAGTTTCACAGCTATTCTCAGCTGTTTGCTTGCTCTCGAGTTTCAACTGGGATGGTTCTTAAGGGACCTGCCTCAACTACCTATTGCTTTTCCTCCCT
The DNA here is from genome assembly GCA_004026585.1 of Noctilio leporinus. Taxonomy (NCBI): domain Eukaryota; kingdom Metazoa; phylum Chordata; class Mammalia; order Chiroptera; family Noctilionidae; genus Noctilio; species Noctilio leporinus. The sequence continues at coordinate 280,300 of PVIW01000874.1, read as the reverse complement.
ATTTTACGCAGAAGGTTCTTAGACTTCGTTGACCTTGTTGAGTAGGTTTAGAAAATTGTCTATTTTCTTGAAAGAGCCATAGCTAATTGATCTTGCTAATGAGTGACAATATGCTCAAAAATTCCTGTTACTGATTAGCTTCAGAAATTCAGAGTCTCATTACTACACTTCTGGACCTAGGGCTGCAGTTTCATGCATAAACCAAGACACTGAGTGATGCTTTTAACTTTTTTCCCATCTCTGCATATGTGAAATTCCAAACATAAGTTGTTCAGTGCTGAACATCCTTATTGCTGCTCTTTAGAGCAAACCTAAAATACTGAGAAATGACCTTTTCTGCATATTTTAGTATTAACTCTGGGTCAGTATTGCCATTTTTACCACCCATAAAATGATCAAATGGTCCAGCCTGGTCTATATAATTGACCTGATAGTCATTCGGTATTAGGCATCTGTAAAGGACAGATGAGATGTGATGAAACTCAAAAGTGGCTTCTTTATCCATGGTCCAGACCCTGATTATTTATTAATAAGGGCAGTGACACCAGTTGAACTTCATAAGGCCTACAGAGTTCTGCAAAATGGCTGATACATCTGCTCAGCTGCACCCCTTGCTCCCCAAAAAATAAAAACCAACTTTGCCACTATGGTGTTTGTTTGTTCTCTCTGCAGACATTAACTTCTCTGGCCAAGCTGATGAAAGAATGCTGGTATCAAAATCCATCTGCAAGACTCACAGCTCTGCGTATCAAAAAGACTTTGACCAAAATTGATAATTCCCTAGACAAATTGAAAACTGACTGTTGACATTTTCATGGTGTCAAGAAGGAAGATTTGATGTTGTCATTGTCCAGCTGGGACCTAATGCTGGTCTGACTGTTTATCAGAACAGAATCCATCTGTCTCCCTCCCCAAAGGACTGTTTTGACAAGGCCGATGTCTTACCCAGCTATGTGTTGGGGAGACCCCAGAACCACCCTAACCTCGCTCAATGACTGTGAACTGGGCATTTCACAACTGTTCACTCTGCAGAGACTAATGGACAGATACTGTTGCAAAGGTAGGGAAACCAGAGGAACACAGAGAAATCCTAAGAGAGACCTGGGCATTAAGATAGTGGCTTTGCATAACTTTCACAAGTCTCCTAGTCGCTCCCCACGGGAAACTCAAGGAGGTGGTGAATTTTTAATCAGCAATATTGCCTGTGCTTCTCTTCTTTATTGCACTAGGAATTCTTTGCATTCCTTACTTGCACTGTTACTCTTAATTTTAAAGACCCATCTTGCCAAAACATTGGCTATGTACTCCACTGGTCTGTTTTTGGATAATAGGAATTCAATTTGGCAAAACAAAACGTAATGTCAGACTTTGCTGCATTTTACACATGTGCTGATGTTTACAATGATGCTGAACATTAGGAATTGTTTATACACAACTTTGCAAATTATTTATTACTTGTGCACTTTGCAGTTTTTACAAAACTGCTTTGTGCATATGTTAAAGCTTATTTTTATGTGGTCTTATGATTTTATTACTGAAATGTTTTTAACACTATACTCTGAAATGGACGTTTTCTTTTATTATCAGTTAAAATTCACATTTTAAGTGCTTCACATTTATATGTGTGTAGACTGTATAACTTTTTTTTTTTTCAGTTCCTATGCAGAACGTATTTAGCCATTACCCATGTGACACCACTGAGTATATTACTGATTTAGAAGCAAAGATTTCAGTAGAATTTTAGTCCTGAACGCTGTGGGGAAAATGCATTTTCTTCGGAATTATCCATTATGTGCATTTAAACTCTGCCAGAAAAAAAAATAACTATTTTGTTTTAATCTACTTTTTGTATTTAGTAGTTATTTGTATAAATTAAATAAAATGTTTTCAAGTCAAAAAGTGAATTTTCAGTGTATAAAAGAAAAACATCATAAATTGAATTTACTTTTCAAGCTTAGTAATGAACTTGAAGGTTTTATGAGGATGTCTTCCAGCTTGAATGTGGTATCAGATCATTTGAATTATGTTTGTTTCATTTTTTGGCTGTGATTTTTCCCCCCTCAACTTTGAAGTGAGGGTAACAGACCTGACTGTCCTGCCTTCCTCACAAGATGGTTGTGAGTATAAATAGGAGGGAGATACCAAAGCATTCCATTTAGTTTACAGCCATGTGTTAAGTGGGAAGCAGTCTGATCCATCTCACCTAGCTGTTGGAGAAGAGCCCTTTGCTGGCTATTTTTACTTACTCTGTCCAAGGAGATTGAACAGGAAGGTTTTAGAGTTGCCCCCAAAGGAGAAGAGGTGTGAAGATTCTGAAATGTTCAACGGCGGTAAGTTAATAATACATTTACTTGAAGATCATATTTAACTTTTTAAAAAATTTGCATTAATATACACATAACATAAAATTTATCTTAATCATTTAAGTGTACATACAGCTTGACAGTTGGGCTGCCTCTTGCTGTCTATCCCCAGAACTCTTCATCTTGTAAAACTAAGACTATTCCTATTAAACAAAAACTCCCTCTTCAACACTCCCCCATCTCTGGCAACCCTCATTCTCTTTTTTGTCTCTGAATTTACTCCACATACCTCATATGAGTGGAATGATACAGTGGTTGTCCTTTAGTGGGAGACTGGCTTATTGCACTTAGCACAATGTCCTCAAGGTTCATCCTTATTGTAACATATCAAAATTTACTTCCTTTCTATGGCTAATAACATTCAGTTCTATGTATATATAGCATTTTGTTTAGTCACTTTTCTATTGATGGATATTGGGCTTCCTCCTCCTCTCTGGGCTGATGGGAATACTGCAGCCATGAACTTTGGTGTGTACATATTTCTTGGAGTTTTTGCTGTCAGTTCTTTTGGGTATAGACCCAAAAGTAGGATGGAGTCACATTTAACTTTCATTGAAGTACTACGTGTGTCAAAGTATATGTGTATAGAAGGGTGCAGCTTGAGCATTTTTATCAATTTTATAAATTGGTTGCACCCAGATCAAGAAGCAGAGCATTGTGTCAGCCTCATGGCAGCATGAGTCATTTCTTTTTTCTCTCCCTTTTGATTTATAACCAAGTGCACATTCATGACAGAACAAAAATGCCTCTGCACATGACACCATGGCACCTGGCAGTTTTTACCCGCCTGTATACCTAATAGTGGGTGACTCAGGTCTCAGAGGAGGGAGAATTGCTGTGGATTTGGTGAGCCTCCTCAGCACCCACCTGGAGAGTGCCAACCTGGGCAGACACCCTTGGGAGATTGAGATTTTGTAGAAATCTGCCAACATGGCGGGAGAGTCCTGGCACGCAATAGGAGGGAGAAACTAGTTGGGAGGCAGAAGAGAGGAGGGAACCCATGGAGGTACCCCCCTCCCCAAGGATACCTTGCAAAGCCCCTGGCTTTGGTAGGTGGTAGCCTCTACGCCTCTGCCAGAGGAGGTGGGAGTGAAAGTGGCAAGTGACAAGACAGACTGCTTGGCCGCCTGGGTTGTAGCTGGAGGAACCTGTTTCTCTCTAGCAATACCTGAATTCCTGAGGACTCGGAGGGGGCCTGGGATTTCAGCAGGAGGTCCAGTCACAGACGCCCACAAATACCGCACTCATGGATCCTTCTGTTGAGCTGTGGGTACCCACAAAGCCTCAGGCACGAAGTTACACCTCTGTGTTCTCTCAGAGCTCAGCCCTGAGAGCTTGCTCAGGTAACAAGCTAAAACCTTGAGCTATAGCACCACCTTCTGGAGTACAAAACAAAGGTTTTTAATTGCCAGCTCTTTGAACTGTAAAAGCCAAAGTAAACAAATGCTTCACTAAGGAAAATTTGTGAAAAATAGAAGTGCATATCCTCTAACACTGAAAAATAAAGCATGACTTTTGGTCTGCAGAGTAGGTAAACACTGCTTGCCTCCTCCCACAATCATATCAAAATTACAACTAAATTATAGAATGATCAACACTGAGAACCACATAAAGACTAGCTGAACAGAAGTCATACCTAAGGATGAAAAGAAGCCCTAACAAGACTGGAAGGAGTGCAGAAGCAGAATGGGCTGGTCTCATACCTGTGATGTGGCAACTAAGGATCTGGAGGGATATTGTGGCTGCTGAGGTCCCCCTTGAGGAATGAGGTGTCCCAGCCTCACATTGAGCTCCCCGGCTGCAATACCAATGCCAGGAAAAGGATACCTCATAATACTTGGATGGGAGAACCAGTGGGGATTGCACCTGAGTGAGACTGAGGGCTGCTGGAGGGCCCAGGCATGGGCTTGCTCACTGACTCACTCCCTCTGAACACCAGTGCAGGGGCAATAGCTCAGGATGCTAGGGACATAGGGGGACTATCTAGATTGACTAGCTTCAAGATAGGGACTGGAGGGGCAGGGGATAGGGTAGCTAGCTCTTTGAGAGAAAGTGCGGCAGGTGCCGTTGTTTTTTTGTTGAATGTACTGAGCTCTCCATTCAGCTGACCGACACTGTTAGTTGTCTCACTTGGTGATTCCCCGAGATCCCACCCCATGCAACTTGCGTACCGGGGGCAAACCTCTTCTGGTGAAAGCGCCACAAAAGTGGCCTACCTTGGCTTATGTGAAAAATACCTCAAAGGTCCACAAACCCCAAACAAGCATCAGCTGCCCTCAGCATCCATCCCCTGTATCCTGAGCTGCTCCAGGCCTGGCACAAGTGGCAGCCAGTCCTAACTTCAAGTCTGGGCTTGGAGCTTAGCTTCAGCTAAGGGGCCAAAGATCAACACAAGTGGCAGCTTGCGTCAGCTCACATCATGGTGCCCACTAAAAGGTCCCAAACCCAGCACGAGTGGCAGCCAGCTTTGGTTCACAACATGGCCTCTGTCAAGTGCCTCCAAGCACAGCATAAGCAGCACCAACCGCAAATTATTTTGTATTGCCTACCAGGTGACTCCAAATTAGATAAAAGCAGTGGCTGATCTTGACCTGCCCTGGAGCAGCCTCTCCACAACCAACATCTAGTGGTAGCTTTAGATCAGGTCAGAGCACCACCTGCCAAGCTCCACAAATGATGTACTCCAAGGGTGGACTTGGTTGGCCCTAGAGCCCTGCAAAAATGACTACCTTTCTATGGGACTAGCCCCCACAAAACCACCCATCTGCCATAGTCACAGCCAGCCCTCATAGCCAGTCAGCCTGTGACACCCACAGAAGGGACACTACTAGAGAACCTAGTTCAGGTGACAAGGGAGACTGCACCATTGGGCCCCACAGGACACCTATTACATAAAGCCACTAAAGCAAGACTGGGAAATGTATAAGATCTACTTTCTATAACATAGAAAAAACACACACAAGGATTCAGCTAAAATGAGACAAACATGCCCTAAATGAAAGAACATGACAAAACTCCGCAAAAAGAAGTAAACAAAATAGAAGCAATCTACCAGATACAGATTTGAAAACACTGGTTTTAAGGATGCTCATGGAACTTAGAGGAACTTAGAACTTCAAGAAAGACAAAACTTAAAAAAGAACCAGTCAGAAATGAAGATAACTGGAATGAAGAATATATTAGAGGGAATCAATAGCAGATTAGATGAAGCAGAAGATCAAATCAGCAATGTGGGCAACAAAGTAGTGAGAATATCCAATCAGAAAGCAAAATGAAAAAAAAATTAAAAATAGAGGATAGTTTAAGAAACCTATGTGATAACATGAAGTGTAATAACATTAGCATCATGGGGTAGTAGAAGGAGAAGAGTAAGAAAGGGATTGAAAAGCTATTTTAAAAAATGACTTGAAAACTCTCCCAATCTGCTGAAGGAAATAAACACACAAGTCTTGGAATTGCAGAGAGTCCCAAACAAGATGAACCCAAATGAGTCCACACCAAGACATAACATAATTAAAATATCAAAAATTAAAGACAAAGAGAGAATCTTAAAAGTACCCATTTATGAAAGAAACTCAGCAAAAGAAAAGCAGTAGTTAAACAAGGGAACTCCCATAAGATAATCTGCCGACTTCTCAACAGAAAGCAGGCCATGAGAAGCTGGCATGAAATATTCAAAGTGACAATTAAAAAATCCTAAAATCACAACTACTCTTACCCAGCAGGGCTACCATTTAGAATTGAAGGAGAGAGAAAAATTTTTACAGACAAGAAAAAGTTACAGGAATTCATCAACACTAAATCAGTATTATAAGAAAAGATAAGAAATGTGAATAAGGAAGTATAGGAAAGGGGAAAAAAATCTAACTGATAAAGACAACACTTAGTAAAAGCAGTGACTTAATCAACTATAAAGCTAGTGCTAAGGTTAAAAAGCAAAAATAGGAAGGTCATGTGTAATTACAGCAATAAATTAAGAAATACAAACAAAATTTAAAATGTCAAAAACAAATGTGGGAGAAGTGAGTAAAAATAGTAGTGATTTTAGAATGTGTCAAACTTAAGTGACCATCAACTTAAAGTAAACTGTTATAAACATAGCTTAGTATATGTAGAGCATATGCTAACCAGAAACCAAAATTCTGCAAGGGATATACAAGAAATAGAAAGGAATCTAAACATAACACTATAGAAAGTAATCAACATACAAGAGGGGAAGAGCAGTAGAATAAGAGGAACAACGAACTACAAAAACAGAAATCGGTAAACTATGATAACTACATACCTACCAATAAATATTTTAAAGGTAAATGGACTAAAAACTCCAATCAAAACACATAGGATGACTTAGTGGATAAAAAAAAAAAAAAAAAAGATCCTTACATATGCTGTCTACAAGAGATCCACTTTAGATCAAAAGACACAGACTGAAAATAATGTTAAAGTGATCAATTCATCAAGAGGATAAAACTCTTCTAAACATTTCTGCACCTAATGAAGGAGCACCTAAATATATAAAGCAAATATTGATGAACATAAAGGGAGAGATAGTTGACTAATAGTCACAGTAGAACTTTAATACCATATTGACATAAGTGGATAAATCATTCAGAAAATTAACAAGGAAACATTGACTTTAAATTATACCTAGCTCTATGGACTTAAATATAAATATATTTAAAACATTTCACCCAAAAGTAGCAGAATATGCATTCTTTTTAAGTGCATAAGGAAATTTTTCCAGTATCACATGTTTGGCTCATCTTAATAAATTTAAGAATATTGAAATCATGTCAATCATCTACCCTAATCATAATGGTATGAAATTAGAAATCAGTTATAGTAAGGAACATGAAAACCACAAACACATGGTGGCTAACTAATGTGCTAATACTAATAAATGGGTTAACTCAAGGAAGAAATCAAAAGATGTCTTGAGACAAATGAAAATAAAGGCACATTTAAATAAACTCTGTGGACACAACTAAAGCAGTTCTAAGAGCACAATAGTTGTACCTAAAAAACAACAAAAATTTGAAACAATTGAAATTTATACTTAAACAACAACAACAACAACAAAAAAAAAAAACACAAGAAAATAACCAATGCCCAAAGTGAGTAAAAGAAAGTAATAAAGGTCAGAGCAGAAATCAAATAGAGTCTAAAGAAACTATCAAAGCTCTTTCTTTGAAAATATAAACAAAACTGATAAACATTTGAATAGAATTTATTAAAAAAGGCTTAAATCAAATGAAATAGAAGAGACAACAGACAACAAAAATGTAAGAAAATACTATGAGTAACTATGTGCCAACAAATTGGATAACCTATTAGGAATGAATTTCTAGAAACATACAATCTTCCAAGACTAAATCAGAAATAAATAAAGTCTGAACAGACTGGTGACTACTAACAAAGTTGAATCAGGAAAAATAAAACAAAAAACCCAAAACAAAGTCCTGGACCAGATGGTTTCACAGGGAAATTTTACCAAATATTCAAAGAATAATTAATACCTATCTTTCTCAAACTATTTAAAAAACAAAACAAAAATTCTGAAAAGGAGGAAAGGCTCCCAAACTTATTTTATGAGGTCAGCATTACCTTGATACCAAAATCAGACAAAAGCTCTACAAAAAATATTATTGGCCAATATCTCTGATGAACACACATACAAAAATCTTCAACAACAAAAAAAATCAACAAACAATTCAATACATTGAAAAGGTCATAGACATTGATTAAGAGGGATTTATTTCTGGGATGCAAAGTTGGTACAATAGCTACAGATCAATTAATATGATACATCACAAACAAAATGAAGGTTAAAAATCATATGATCATATCAATAGAGGTGGAAAAAACAGTTGACAAAATTGAGCATCCATTTATGAAAGAAACTTGGCAAAGTAGGAATAGAGGGAACATACCTCAACACAATAAAGGCCATATATGACAAATGCATAGCTCACATACTCAATGGTGAAGGGTTTTAAGTACAGGAACAATACAAAAATGTCTACTTTTACCACTTTTATTCAAAATAGTCTACTTTCAGCAACTTTCAAATATGTAATACAGGATCATTATACCACCATGCTATACAATACATCCTCCTGATTTATTTTATATTTTGACCATCCATTCCACTCAATCCCCACCCCCTACCTTGGGCAACTACCAGTCTACTCTCTGTACCTATTAGCTCAGTTCTATAGGTTTTGTTTTATGATTTTTTCAGATTCCATATATAATTGAGATCATATTACTTATTTCACTTAGTGCCATGAACTCAAGGTTCATTCATATTGTTGCAAATGACAAGAATTCCTTTTATGCCCAAATAATCTTCTCACAATTCCTTTATTCATTCATCCACTGTACTTTTTATTTTTATTTTTTTTAGTTTTATTGTTGTTGTATTACATCCATCCCCTTTTTGCTCCCCTCTGTCCCCCTCCCCACCCACCCATTCCCCCCAAAGTCAATCCCACCTGTTGTCCATGTTCATCCACTGTACTTAGATTGTTTCTATGTCTTGACTATTGTGAATAATGTTACAATGAAAATGAAGGTAAATTTCAAGTTAGTGTTTTCATTTTATTTAGATAAAAACCCAGAAGTAGAATTATGAAATCATATAGTAGTTTAATCTTTTTTTTTTTTTTAAAGATTGTATTTATTATTTTCAGAGAGAATGGCAGGGAGGGAGAGAAGCATCAATGTATGGTTGCCTTTCACTTGCCTTCAGCTAAGGACCTGGCTGGAGGCCTGGCTTGTAACCTGGTTATGTGTCCTGGCTGGAGAATTGAACCAGCAACCTTTGGGTTCGCAGGCCGGTACCAATCCACTGAGCCACATCAGCCAGGGTAGTTTTAATCTCTGAGGTACTATCACAGTGCTTCCCATAGTGGCTGTACCAATTTATATTCCCACCAGTGCACAACACTTGTACATCCTTGCCAACACTTCTCTCTTTTTGAAAATAGCCATTCTAATAGGTGTGAGGTGATAATCTCATTGTATTGATTTGCATCTCCTTGATGGTTAGTGATATTGAGCATCTTTTGGTTAGTGACATTGAGCATCTTTCCATCTACCTGTTGGTTATCTATATATATATGTCTTTGGAAAAATGGTTATTCAGATTCAGTGCCCATTCTTTAAATTGGGCTTTTTGTTATTGAGTTAATATTTTAGATATTAACCCCTTATTAGATATATAATATACAATATTTTCTCCCACTTGGAATGCTGCCTTTTTATTTTGTTGACGGTTTCCTTTGCCATGCAGAATAGTTTGCTATAGTCCCACAAACTTATTTTTGCTTTTATTGCCTTTGTTTTAGGGATAAATCCAAGAAAGCATGGCCAAGATCAATGTCAAGGAGCTTACTGTCTATGTTTCCTTCTAGGAGTTTTATGGTTTTAAGTTTTACATTCATTTTGGGTTAAATTTTTGTGTATATGTAGGATAGTGGTCCAGTATCATATTTTTGCATGCATGTGTCCAGTTTTCCCAGCACCATTTATTGAAGAGACTGTCCTTTCCCTACTGTATATTTTTGGCTCTTTTGTTGTAAATTAATTGACCATGTATGCATGGGTTTATATTGGGGCTATTTTGTCCCACTGAGCTATGTGTCTGTTTTTATGCCAATATCTATATCTGAATTTTCCTCTTGAAAATATTCTTGATTAAGGAAATTCTTTCTAAAGTTCCTCTTCCCTTATAGCAGAGGGAGTTTGGGAGATGAGAGGGTTGTAGAGATTTGGGCAATGGCAGTAAGAACTCCTATTAGGTACATAAGGTTCTCAAGGGAAACTATCTAAAGGACTGTGCACAGAGACCGTATCCCTAGCTTTGGGGACTTTTTGGTCCCTTGCCATGTCATGTAAATAGACTATTGGCTCCAGAGGGGAAGCTGGCGGCCTCAAAAAAGGGGAGAGGAGTTCATGCCCATAGGGCAGCATATATTAGAGAAGAATTGCAGCATGTTGGGCAAAAGCATTTATATTGAGAAAAAAAAAAAAGGCCTTTCAACAGCAGTGGGCCAGGTTCCCAGATAGGCACATTTGCTTGTCCTAAAGCCTAAAGGCCTCACTTTGGCCTCTCACTCTCTCTCTTGGCCACATGATGGCCCTGCCTCCACTCTCTGCCCATCATCAAGGATGGCACAAGAGGAGACAAAACTTGCCGCTCTTTTTGTTTCTGTAAGTAGTTTGTCTCTTGCCAAAGGATAAATTTATTCATATTTACATGTTCAGGTTCTTTCTGAACAAACCATAACTTTGGAAGGCTGTTAACCTGAGCATCACCTTGGGTAGTGTGAAAAAGTGATGGTTTGTATTAAAGAAAAAAATTGATATTGCTAATGGCTGAATAGTACACAGCTGATATAACTGCTGCATAGTATTCCATTGTGTACATGTACCACAGTTTTTTTTTTTTAGCTGCTTGGGAACATCATTTATGCACATGATTTTTCTTGTGGTGGATTTTCTTTTCTTTTTCTTTTTTTTTTTTAAATTTTATTGTTGTTGTATTACATCCATCCCCTTTTTGCTCCCCTCTGTCCCCCCTCCACCCATTCCCCGCAAAGTCAATCCCACCTGTTGTCCATGTCCATGGTTCCTTTATACTAGGTTCTTGTCTAAGCTGCTCCCCTTCCCTGCCTCTACCTCCCCCTCCCCCCTACCCCGTTCCCCTGACCACTGAAGGCCTATTCCTTGTATTCATACACTTGGTTCTGTTTTGCTTGTTGTTAGTTTTGCTCATTATTGTCCCGTAATGGGTGAGATCATATGATATTTGTCCTTCACTGACTGTACCACAGTTTTTTGATAGTATTAATAACCCATGGACATAGACAACAAAGTGGGGATTGACTGAGGGAGAGGAGATGGGGTACATGGGGCAATAGGGGAAAAGTGAGATAACTGATAGAACAATAATAAATTAATAAAGGTAAAATAGATAAATAACTTCAAAGTGAAGAAAAAAGAATGATGACCCTTGAGTGAGGACATTTTTCAGTTTTTCAAGGTAATTCAGAATCCTGGATTGTTATATAAAATTTGCTAGTTTTTTAAAATACTGCCAAACCAAGAAAATCTCTGAGGTCCAAGTTTTCTACGTGAGTTCTACATGTTTTTCTTTTGTAAAAAATTAAACAATAATTTATTTTTAAGTGACTTGTGTAGCATGCAAAGACACTAACATATGAGCGCTCAAAAAAAAAAATGGTGAGTTATGATCATATCTCCAGTGACAGAACCAAACCAGATGAAGAATCATGAAGCTAGCAGATTAAGAAGCAAAGATAGCAAAGGAGGGATAATACTGGTGGGAAATAAAGGAGACCAATGAGAATAGTTTTGGGTCAAAGGTAAAGGTGTAGAAAATCCAATTCCTGGCCAAAATAGGGTCTCTTCACTAAATCTGTTCTGTCAATAAAGTAGCAGTTCTTAGCATATGTAGCTAAGGAGTTGTTATACTTTATCATTTTATCAATGTGAGAGGGTGGTGACTAAATATGTTTTGGATTTTGTGGGAATGTCTTTGCTGCATTGCTTGTTTAGAACCCTGTTGCTTCGTGGAATTCCTTTTGCCTACAGTCATACCCATAATCATTATTAATGTGTGCTATCAGCAAGACCCATAACAACACAAGGCTGGAAAGGATAAACGTTAAAAAAAAAAAAACACATGATTTTGGAACATGGTTCCAAAACAGGTTCATATAGAACATGTTAAATATTTCATGGAAGAGGACATCATCTTAAGTAGGGTAAGAAACATTTGCTACTTTTCATGAATGTTTCTTCAATATCTATTATGCAGCAGTTTTAGCTGTAAAGCAACATTCACTGAGAACTAATGGGTAACAAGAAACAAACGCTGTGATGTCTGTCTTTTCAGAAATGTACAATTGGTTTGGAAAGAAAATGGTGCCAGCCACAGGGGAGTGTGTTTAAGGGAGTTGCAAAATGAGAAGAAGGAGGGGAGAAAAATCAAAAGAACACAAACATTCTGACTTTTGACTGAGAGTCTCTCTGCCAATTTCTCCTTACACATTAAGGCTTATTTACTTTGCACACTCTTGCAATCTTTAATATTTCAAAACAAAATGAGATATTTTTCCCTTTATTTTTAACTCTCAACAAGGTCTAGGCCTTCTTAGCTTTTTGCCAATTGCTACAAAACTTCATATGGACTCTGAATGACATCATTTTCAGAGCATGTTCCCAACTGTGATATTGTACCTAAGATCAGTAGATTAGATGATGACATACACTAAAAAATAAATAAATAAATAAAAGAAGTCCTGGCTGGTGCCTCAGCGGGTAAGGCGCCAGCCTGTGAACCCAAAGGTCACAGGTTTGATTCCCCAGCCAGGGCACATATTCAGGTTGCGGGCTAGGTCTCCAGCCAGGTCCTTGGCTGGAGGCAGGTGAAAGGCAACCATACATTGATGTCTCTCTCCCTCTCTGCGTCTCTCCTTTTCCCTCTCTCTAAAAATAATAAATAAAATCTTTTTTAAAAATGAGAATTTTAACCCAATCAAAACCAGGGTAATGTGACCAAGATGGCAGCATATTTCTAACTTTGCTCTTCCTCACAAGAACAACTATTTATGAACAAGATACCACAAGAAAATCCTAGAACCTGAGGTAGGGCTGAAGAACCCCTTGGTCCAGAGACCAAGATAGACCATGAAAGAATAACAACAGCACCTACACACTGACTGCATGGCCATTCCCCCAGTTCATCACAGCACTGTGCTGGGAGGGCTGCTCTGAGCCCACAGTTCCTCCAGGAGGAAAGCGCCCAGAGTGGACATTTGCTTCCCTAGCATTGTGGGGCACTTTTTTGGAGCTCCCCCTCACTCTGGTCTCACTCCACAGGGATTATAAGAAAACATGCTGACTTGACCTCTGGAAACCTGATTGTGACAAAGAAACTCAGGAGGGGCTTGCAACAACCAGGACTTAGATCTTGGCAGAACAAATTCCTACCTTCAGCACCTAGGTATAGGCCCAACCATTGATTTTGCTCATCTGCAGAGTCAAGACTGTGGTACAGAGATCTCATGGAGTGCATGCAAGTCTCCTTGATTTGGGTTCTCAAACAAGGAGCTTTGCCTGCCCTGGAGCCTAGTCTGTCCCCTCCGAGGTGGGAAGCTGAATGATAGCCTGGCCCCTGCCAAGTATAGCTCCTATCCCTTCATGACCAGAAAGCCTAGACATCTAGAATTTGCCTAGTCTGGCAACACTTGATCAGAGAGTCTGGTAGGCAGAGCTGATCACCCACGGAGCAGAGCCAATGGCCTTGTTTAGCCAGAGACACTGGGGACACGGGCCAGCTTAAGTCAAGACCATTAAAAAGTGCTATTCCAGGCTTAGACTTGGTTATCCTGTTCTGCCTGGACAGAAAAATTAATTTTTAGGCCTACTCATTACTCATCCCCTCAAAAGGGAATTTGAACAGGAAGCTATTTAGTCCATCCAACAGCCCTGAATACAGTGGCACTTAAGAAGATAGCAAAGCCTGTTGCTTCCCCTTCTACAGAGCAAAACCAGTTGATGCTATCTATGTAATGAATTCAGTGTCTATACTTGTGTGACTTGGTTCCTTAACAAGTCATGCAAGGCCTGGGAAGTTAATTCCTAGCACCACCTTCTACTGAATATAGTGCCCAGTTATAACCAGAAAACCCAGGTAGCCAGGGAGCCCATTCTACAGCCCAGCATGGGTATGAGATCAGGTCAACTAGGCTTTTCTCAGTCAGCAGCACCTCACTCAACCTAAGAGCTAGGGTAGTGGCCTTGTCCAAAAATAATAGACCCAGATAGCAAGCCTCATCTTCCCAAGGTGTTATCGGTGGACATGTCCAAACCCAAACTGAGCTTATTGGTTCAGAATTGACTCTGCCAGATTGAACCTTTAAAGTCTAGTAAGAAATTGCTTACTCAAATTCATAGATACCAACATAAGGAACCAAGGACCATGAAAAATCAGGTAAACATGACAGCCAGGGAAACTAAAGCTCTGATAAATGACTATAAACAAATGGAGACCTATAAATTGTCAAAGAAATCATAGTAATCATACTGAATTCCACTGAATGACAAGGATACACAGACAGCTAAACAAAATTAGTAAAACAAAGAATAAACAAAATGAGAAATTCAAAGAAAAACAAGTAAACCCTAGAGCTAAAAAACACAAGGACTGAATGACTCAATAGAGAGCTTCAAAAGCAGACTTGACCATGCAGTAGTAAGAATCAGTGGCCTAGAACACAAGACATCTGAAGTTATCCAGCCAGAGAAACAAAAAGGGAAAAAAGAGAGAGAATGTGAGAGAAGAGAGAGCAAAACCATGAAGAAAACCTAAAATTTTATGAGACAAAAGAAATAATATCTAATTATAGAAATTCAGAAAGAGAATAGAAAGAGAAAATGAAAAAGTATATTTAAAACAATGACTGAAAATTTCCCAAACCTGGGGAGAGAAATGGAAATCCAAAACCATGAGGCCCAAAGACCCAAATAAATTAAGCTTGAATAGGATTACACTGCAACAAATTGTAATTAAGTTGTCCCAAATCAAAGGCAAAGAAAAAATTTTGAAAGCTGCATGAGAGAGAAATTCCATAAATGGGACCTCACATAACAATACCAAAGGATTTCTCAACAGAAATATTTCAGACCAGGAGAAAATGGGATGATATATAAAATGTACTGAAAATATTCAAAGTGAAAAACTCATCAAATAACAATTCTATACCTGGAAAAGCTGTCCTTCAGAAATGAAGAAGAGATAAAGACTTTCCCAAACAAACAAGAACTGAAGAAGCCCATCATCAGTAGATTTGTCTTAAAATAAATACTAATGGGGGTTTCTTGAGAAGAAGTGAAATAATAAGAAACTTCATAAAAATATAAGAAGATTGAATAAAGCTACCGGTAATGATAATCAAAATTTGATTTTATAATATGGTAATGATGATGCATAATTTACAACCCCAGTTTAAAAATTAAAATGTAAATATAACAAAGACTACAATAAACTGTTATTACTTATACAATATAAAAATATGTAAACTATAACATTAATAACCTAAAATGTAAAGGGGAGAAGTGAAAGTGTAAAGCTTAAGAATGATAGTAAAATTGTTATTATCAGTTTAAAATGATATAATTTTGATATTTTATTTAAGTCTCATGGTAACCAAAGGGGAAAAAAATCTGTATTAATTATACAAAGAACATGATGGAGAGGTGAAAAGCATACTGATAGTAAAAGACACCAAAACACAACAACAAGAGAATAAGAAACAATTGATCTACTAAACAGCCAGAAAGCAAAATGGCAATAGTAATTCTCTACCTACAAATAATTACTTTAAATATAAATAGATTAAATTCTACAATAAAAAGACATGAATGGCTGAGTACATAGAAGACCAAGAGCCAACATTATGGTGCCTCAAGACTCATATTAGCACACATAGATTAAGAGTGAAGGGATGGAAAAATCATCTCAAACAAATTATGTATACATCTAAATATATATATAATGCTCTGGCTGGTAGCACAGAGGATAATGCGCCGGCCTGCGAACCCAAAGGTTGCAGGTTCAATTCCCCAGCCAGGGCACATAACCAGGTTGCAAGCCAGGTCTCCAGTCAGGTCTGTGGCTGGAGCCAGGTGAAAGGCAACCATACATTGAAGTCTCTCTCCCTCTCTGCCTCTCTCCTTTCCCCTCTTTCTAATAATAATGGAATAAAATTTAAAAAGATAAGGAAAAAAAATATGTATATATATCAACTATAGATATTTATGCACCATATTGGAACAATTAAATATATAAAGCAAAAACCAACAGAGCTACAAGGAGAAATAAACAGCACCACAGTGATAAACCAGGGAATATAATACTACATTCTAAGCAGTGGATAGGCCATCCAGACAGAGAATAAGGAAGCAGATAATTTAAACAATAGATGAAATGGGCCTAACAGAATGTGCAGAACATTCTATCCTACAAAAGCAGCATACATATTCTCAAGTGCACATGAAACTTTTTCTAGGATAAACCATATGTTGACCACAGAACAAGTCTTAGCAAATTAAATGAGTGAAACTGTTTCAAGTATCTTCTCTGACCATAGTGGTATAAAAATAGAAATCAATAACAGGATGAAAACTGGAAAACTCACAAACACATGGAAATTACCCTCTTGAACAACCAATGGATCAAAGAAGAAATTAAAGGGAAAATAAAAATGCATCTTAGGACAAATGAACACTGAAACACAACATAAAACTTATAGGTTACAGGCCCTGGCTGGTGGCACAGTGGATAAGGCACCAGACTGTGAAACCCAAAAGTCACCAGTTCAATTCCTCGGTCAGGGCACAGTAACCAGGTTGCAAGCCAGGTCTCCAGCCAGGTCTCCAGCTGGAGGCAGGTGAAAGGCAACCATACAGTGATGTCTCTCTCTCTCTCTGCCTCTCTTTCTTCCCCTCTCTCTGAAAAATAATAAATAAAATCTTAAAGAAAAAGAAACAAAAACTATCTCAAATATATAATTTAACTATGTTTCGAAGAACTAGAATAAGAACAACAGAGTCTAATGTTAGCAGAAGAAGAAAATAAAGAGAACAGAAGACAATGGAAAAGATTAATAAAACTGAGTTGGTCCTTTGAATATATGAAAAAATTGAAAAACTTTAGCAAGACTAACCACGGCAAAAAAGAGGATCCAAAGTAACAAGATTATAAATGAAACAAAAGATAAGGCAACCAATACCCCAGATATGCAAAGCATTATAAGAGGCTACTATGAACAACTGTATGCCAACAAACTGGGAAACCTATAAGAAATGGATAAATTCTTAAAATATACAACTTACCAAGACTTAATCAGGAATAAATAGACTATCTAAACAGACTAATTACTAGTAAGAGAGCTGAAAGAGTAATCAAAACTCTTCCAATAAGGAAAACCCAGAATAGTTGTCTTAATTGGTGAATTTTACCAAATATTTAAAGAATTAACACCAATCTTTTGAAAACTCTTCAAATAAAACCAAAGGGGGAAATGCACTCATATTTATTTTTATATTTATATATATATATTTATATTTCCAAAGGTCAACATTGTTACAATACCAAAGCCAGAAAAGTACAAGTCGAGGAAACTACAGACCAATATCCCTGATGAATACAGAAAAAAAGCATTATCAATAAAACACTAGCAAACTGAATGCAGCAGCACATTAATAAGATCGTTCACTACAACAAAGGGAGACTTATCCCTGGAGTACAATGCTGGTTCAACATACACAGAAGCAATGCAGTACATTACCTTAATATAATTTTTTTTAAAGTCACATGATCATCTCTATAAACCTAGAAAACTAATTTGACAAAATTCAACATCTGTTCATGATAACAATTCCTAAATTAGGTACAGTGGAAACATACCTCAACATGGTAATGGTCATATATGACGACCTCACCATCAACACACATCAACGGTGAAAGGTTAAAAGCTTTTCTTCTGGGAGTAGAAATTAAGACGAAGGTGCTCACTCCCATGACATCTATGAAACAACACCGGAAGCCATAGTCTTCCCATACTGAAGCGTTTCAAGTAGTGAAAAAAAGATCAGGTTTAGCTGCACTATGGGAGAATGGTTTCTGCCTTATTCACTTATTCTCCAATCTCTATGAAGAACGTAATGACCAGGCACTTCAGTCAACCAAAATGAGGGGGGATAGCCATGCCCTTAGAACGCTTTCATTACAGTCTGACTGGGGGAAAGCCATGTGTATTAGTTTCATGTGCTGCAGTACCAAGTGACCACAAATTTAGGGTTTAAAACAACATAAATCTGTTAACTCAGAGCTTTGGAGGTCAGGAGACTAAAACAGGTTTTACTGGGCTGAAATTAAGGTGCTGGTGGGATCGTGTCCTTTCTGCAGGTCCCAGGGAGAACTGCTGTTTTCCCATTTTTCAGCACCTAGAGATCACATTGCTGGGTTTATGCTCATGCATTGCTCTTACCTCAACTTTCAGGGCCACTTTTCCTCCAACTCTCCTGCCTCCCTCTTTCCCTTTTAAGAACCTTGTGATTCTAGTAGGCACACCTGGATACTCTCTCCATCTCAAAAACTCTGAATTCATTTAATCTATAAAGTCCTTTTGTCATAAAAGACTACATATTTACAGGTTTTGGGGATCAGAGTGTGGATACCTTGCGGGGAGGGGCACTGTTCTTTCTATCACAGCTTGTAATTACATGCTGAAGGTAAGGCTTGAGAGGAACATTGGAACTAAGACAAGAACTTTTCTAACTTGCCTTATTTTCAGCAGTTACCTAAGAGTACAATCTCACAATTCCCCAAAGGGCAGTTTGCTGTTGCATTTTAAATCAGACTTATTCTGGAATATTTTTATGCCTTCAGTGTAAAAATCTATGTACAATTTTTCAAATTATAACTACAAGGGGACAAGGTAATTGTTTTTGTGTCATGGGAAATAGCAACGATTTTCTTTCTTTTCTTTTCTTTTTTGTTTGTTTTTTGATCTAGTTCCTAAGTGTAAATCTTTAGAGTACCTTCCAAACTTTAAGAAATACAATTCTGGTTAAAATGAAAATTATTCTGATTCATTAGATCAGGGATGCAATCTGAAATTTTGTATTCGAATGTTCTCTCTGGTGATGTGTTTATCTGAGGGCCACCCATGGAATCACAAGGACCAAGATTTTTGTTAAAAGTCCTCCTAGCATACACAAAAGCGGGTAATTTAGGGGAGAAATGAGTCATTAGTTCATGAAGAATTTAGTAAGGGGTGTGTGAATGTGTCCATATGTATGTGTAGATAAAATAATTTATTAACCAGTTCAACTCAGAACAAGAAAGAGCTTAATATTTGTATGTTTTCTTGGAACCAAGAGCCCAGAAATGGAAGAAGGTCTCTGCCTGTGAACTTACCTGGTTTGGGGTAGAAAATTGGGGTATTTCATTGCTCTAAGGACTATTAGAGGTAGACTTAATCAAGTTGCCAAGGAGCCAGTGACATATCAGAGCTGGCAGGAACACGTGATAGTGAAATTATCACCAGTTTTGTGAGCTGGTTACTAAATCATTAGTAGATTGATATCATCTGTGGTGGGAGTATTTACACCATGGAGATTGATAAATGCTACAAATAGGGCTGGCTTGCTTTCTAGGTAGCCAGTTTACCAGCATACCACTGCCACACATCCCCTGTTTCTTTTAATCTGTTCATTTCAGCAAGGGACAGGTGCAGCAGATAATAGTGCCAGAAAGGTGGTGCTTGGTGTGTGTGTGTGTACCCGCAAGTGTGCGCAAGCATACACATAGGAGGGGTCGTGAACAGGGATTAATAGGCAGGGAATTGGGTGAAGGGGTAGAAGAAGACAAAGGTGATAATTTGCCAGGATGCCCAATATTAGTTGGTTAAGCCGCATGTTTGTGTCCTATTGTTACATAATTACTTGGGCACTAGGCAGTTCACAAGTGATTTTATTCTCTAATTTGATTCTTCCTTATATCTATAAGTTGAAATGATAGCAGATCTTCATATTTATTGATGATGAAAGGGGGTTCACAATAACTTCCCCCAGGGTCACAGAGATGCTGTGAGGCCAAGCTTAGGTTAAGGGTAGGCAAACTCTAGTCTTCAAGCCTTTGCCTGATCCTGTTTCTTCCTCATCCCCCAGCACAGGTTGATCTCTGTAAATACCGCTGCATATAAACTCCATCTCAGCATCTGGAGAACCCACTGTATGAAAATTCATTTCCAAAGGATGTTAGTAACATGTAGTAGTAAGAGTATGGTAGCCTCACAACATATAAATATTTGAAAAACATTTTTCTCTCTCCAGGTCTCAGCTTCCAAAGCAATAAAGTGAGGGCAATTCTCTTTAATGTGTAAGGAGTAAGGGAAATAGTAAAGTGGGAACCCCATAGCAGTGAATTCTATAATAGTTAATTTGAGGTTTCCTCCATTTTACCTTCATGTTTCCTTCAATTTTCTTTTTCTTCTTCCGCTTCCTAAGTCGCTTGTAATTTTCTTTCCTTTCATTTCACATGTTCTCTTTCCTCTTCCTTTTCTGTCTCTCCATTTGTCATCCCCTTTTAATTTTAATATAGTCCTTTAATCAATGTTGTTGAGGCATAACTTACATATAATTAAGTGGATGCATTTTAACTGTGCAGGAGATTGGTTTTGAAAAAATGTATACAAATGTGGATCTACCATTATAAACAAAACATAGAACATTTTCATCACCACCAAGATAGTCTTGAACTTCTTCCCAATCTTCACCCTGCACTCCAGCTTACATAACCATTGTCTGCTGTCTATATCACCATAGATTGGATTATTTTTTCTAGAGTTTCATATGAATAACATTCTATAGTATGTAATCTTTGTGTCTAGCTTTTTTCTCTCAATGTAATATTTCTGAGATTATATTGTGTGCAGTATTTTTATTGCTATGCAGTATTCTATCGTATAAATATGTTGCAATTTGTTTCTCTATTTACCAGATATTGGATATTGGTTGTTTCCAGCTTTCAGCTATGATGAATGTCTGCTATGAACATTTATGTACAAGCCTGTATGTGGGTATAAGACTTTACTTCTTCTGCAGAACTGCTGAGTCATATGTTAAGTTTAACATTATAAGAAAATGCAATATCATATTGTATTTCACATAAGAAGCATGTAAATTTATATTATCTCATATTTTCTCCAACACTGGGCATTGTCAGTATTTTATTTTAGCTATCCTAGTAGGTGGGAAGTAAAAGTATCTTATAATTCAATTTGCATTTCCCTGATGACTAACATGTTAAGCATTATTTCATGCTTTAACTGTCTTCTGCATTTTTTTATGTGAAGCATTTTTAAAAAATATTTTGCACCCAGGCTGGTGGCATAGTGGGTTAGGGCGCCAAAGGTCTCTGAAAAAAAGGCCTGCAGACTCAAAGGTCTCTGGTTTGATTCCCAGCCAGGGCAAACAATCAGGTTGCAAGCCAGGTCTCCAGCCAGGTCCATAGATGGAGGCAGGTGAAAAAGGCAACCATACATTAATGTCTCTCTCCCATTCTGCCTCTTTCCCTTCCCATCTCTCTGGAAATAATAAATAAAATCTTTAAAAGAAATATTTTGCCCATTTTTTAGATAAAATTCACATTTTATTTATGTTGAAATAAACTACAAAATTTATTTCCTTTACCCAAAATAATAGCAATATATTCTGTATTATTTCTACATAACCACAAACACATGTTTTGTAGGTTTTCCAGGTTTTGCTTATAAATCAAGACAAGACAGTAGATAGGGGGGAAAAAAAGGCAAAATAAAACAGACAAACAAGATAGCAATCTCCATGGCCTGTGACCCTGTCCTGACCATGAAACAGAAGTGTGATGTACCTGTTGAAAAACTTGTGAAGATATAGACTCAACAAAGGCATGTAAATAGCAACAACCAAATGTGAAACAACAATGGCAGGTTCTTCCACTCAACCTTTAGCTGTAAGTTGTTCCTTTTGGATTATTGAATAAAGACAAAATCTACACTGAAATCTTACCTTGGCAAGCTCACATGTTTCTTTTACTGTCTGGTAATTCCAGTAACTGTCCATTACAGATTTTTTTTAAACAGTATACTTCATGTCAAAACTTAGTTGTGAGCTTCACTGTAAGATTTTACAAAATATTTCCTTTCCTCCCACATCTGTTCAAAATTTATTTCTTCAAAGAACTGATAACTCAATACCCAACAATTGGATCCATAGTGATAATAAATGTTATCTCTAAAATGACAATTAAAACAATTCCAAAGTGCCATTAGTAGAGACCACACAGAAGTGTAACATTATTTAGCCCATTTTTAATTGGGTTGTCTGTTTTCCTGACACTGAATTTTATAAGTTTGGTGTATATTTTAGATGTAAGATCTTTCTTAGATATATGAATTGTGAATATATTGTCTCAGTTTGTGACTTGCCACTATTTTGGGGGAAGTTATTTTTGAAAGAAGAGTTTTAAATTCTGATGGTAGCAAGATGATGATGATGATGACGAGGATGATTATTATTATGTCCTTTGTGTGTTACTTAAGAAAGCTTTGCCAAGCCCAAGGCTCCAAAGTTGCAAAGACTTTCTCATATATATTTTCTCTAGGAGTGGTACACCTTTTCATATTTAGGACTATAGTCCATTTCAAGTTAATTCTTTCACATGATGTGATGAAATGTACAAGTCTCATTTTTCCCACATAGATACTCAGGTCTAATGCCATCAGTTAGAAAGTCTTTCTTTTACCTATTGAATTACTTCAGCAGTTTTGTCAAAAATTATATCATCATATGTATGTGGTTTAGTCTGTTCCATTATCTGTATGTTATGCCAACAACCTACTTTCCTGATTATTGTGGCTTTATAATAAATCTGGAAAATCAGGTGTGTGTAGATTGCAAACTTTTTTCTTTTTCAATATAATCTTTTGGCTTCTTTAGGTTCATTGTATTTCCCCATGAATTTTAGAATCTGCTTGACAATTTTTACAAAAATGCTGCTGTGATTTTCTTTGGGATTGCATTGAATTTATTTAGGAAGAATTGGTATCTTAATATTTTTCCTTTCCAAGCATGATATATCTCTTCATTTATTTAGATCTTATTAATTTCTTTAGTAATACAATTTAGTTTTTAGTGTAGATATATAAATGATATATAACTCTTTAAAAAATTTACTCCTAAATGTTTTAGATGTTATTTTAAAAGGTTTAATTTTTGTTAGACTTTCATATCCTATTTGTTGATTGCTATAATTTTTAAATACAATTGATTTTTGTGTATTAATATCATTTCCTGAGACCTTGCTAAATTCACTTATTGCTTGAGGAGATTTTTTTGTTTTTGTTTTTTAATGTGGATTTCTTAGTATGTGTATATAGGCAATAATATTATCTACAAATAAAGTCAATTTTACTTTTTTTTTTCTTATATGGATGATTTTACTTGTTTTTCTTGCCTCTTGCACTGGCTAGAACCTCTAGTACTATTGAAGAGAATTGGTAAGAGTGATATCCTGTCTTATTCCTGATCTGAGCGAAAAACATTTAATCACTTACTTGAAGTTAGCTGTAGGGTGTTTGTAAATGCCTTTTATTTTGGGAAAAAAGTACCTTTCTAGATTGATAAAAATAATTACTGTGAATAAATATTAAAATTTGCCAATTTTTAAACATCCATTAATATGATGTTTTCTCTTTTATTCTGTTAAGATAATGCCATGTATTAAGTGATATCTACAATGTTAAGCATTTCTGAAGTGAATTTGTGCAATAATGCTAATTGCTCTTCTCCCAAGAGGGAGAGGGGACCTCGGAGCCTGTTTCTTAAACCACCCTGATTTTAACCCCACCTTCACACCAGTTTTGGTAATACCTAGTGTCAGTAATTCTTCAGTCAATGGGAGTTCTGCAGTGTGAAATGAATTGCTTCTCAGCTCTCTTTACCACCAATTTAGAATTTAGCTTCTTGGGTGTGCTAAGTCATCCATCTTTTTCCAGCTTCTGAAAAATTTTGGCTGGAATCTCTTTTCCTGTTCTCTTTGTGGTATTCTTTTCCAAAGATCTTTCTCATAGAAGATAAACGTACACTTTAAGGTCTATTTTTCCCCACTTTAACAAATGGAAATGCTGACCAAATTGAGTATAGGGGTTATTCTGCTGTTCTTCATGTCTTGGAAAAATTAAGTTTCCTCAATATGCTTGTGGCATATTTGTGTCTCTTGATGTGTCAACTCTGCTTTCTGGGGGATTACAAAAGGCGACACTTAGTATTCTATATAAAATAAGACCTCATTCATGAATTTTTACTCCTTCCAAATGCAATAGAGGTCTGCAATTATTCAATTGATTAAATTGTTTTTCTCTGCACTCAGCTTCTGGGTGAGAAAAGTGAAATAAAGTTAAAATAACTAAAGAAGAGCTGCGAAGCCACATTCTACACTTTCCACATCTAAATAACAAAAAAAGAATTGATATTATGAATAACAACTTTAAGGTACTATAGTGTCTTCTATCAAATAAAAATTAAATGTATATTCTATCTTTAATTTTTAAGGTAGGCTTTAGCTATTTCAGAAAACTTTTAAACAATTACATTGAAGCACAAAGAGATTTCAGGTTATTTGTGAGCCATTCACCAGAATGCTCAAATCCCCAAAGTTATTTTAGTTTTACAGCACAAATATTAATAAATGAACAATTTCCTAGACTATTTGATGAGGTGATGTTCTTAGTCAGAAGAAGCTGAGTCTACAGAATTATAGGCTTGAACCCACATTTCGAGCAGCAAACTATTGTTCATGCAGAATTTGTTTTAGTAATTGCTTTACAGTTGCTGCCTCTAATGAAACTTCCTGAATCACAATAAACAAGGAAAGCAATCTTCAATGGAAAATCAACACTTCACGTGAAAGTCCCTGAAAAATTTTGAGGCAGACCTTTATTATGAGTTCTGGGTACTCAAACTAGTGTAAAAAAAGAGCTCCTTATCTTTGAGAGTCTTATAATTTGGTCAAAGAGAATGACTATATAGAAATACAACTTTAAGTAGGAGGGTACATGCTGTATTAGTGGTAGAGATGTTAACAGCTTTAGGAATAACATAAGGAAGGTAGGAAACTTTATTACAGAGCCAGGTAGATCCATTAAAAAAGAGGAGGAATTAAGGTGATTCTTGTTTTTGCTTCTTAGTCCATCCCTAGGTTTTGGGTTGTAGGAACTCAGGGGAATTTTTCAGATGCAACAAGTTGGAATATAGTGATAGCTGTATTGATTATGTTTTCATGTATAGTTTGGGTTTCCCAAATTTCATGAAGATCATATTTTATGTGAGGCCTATCCAGAAAGTATCGAGTCAATGTTAATATAATTAAAACATTATATGGCTCAATACGTTCAGGACAGGCATTGTATATAATAATACATATTCATATATTTGTATATATTGATCAGGTTTATTCTGGTGACAGAAACCCATTTAAAAATACTTTAAACAAACAAACAAACAACTATGTATATACTTGAAAAAAAAGTCTGTTGACCAATGTGATTTCTCAATGATAGACTAGATTAAGTATGATTATATCTAGATGCTTAGATAATGTCCCTAGAAATTTATTTCTCTTTGTCTCTAGGTTCTGCCTTCCTTTATGTTGGTTTGATTTGAGCACAGGCTTTCTTTACATGGTAGGAATCAACTTGGGTTTTATGTGGCTGGTACAGCTTTCCATCTCAGACTAGAAAACCTCATTCATAATCTAGGAGGCACCCTGAATGCCTGCTTTGTGGGCTAATCATGATGAACAGAGAATAATTGACTGAGTTTCAGACATGGGTAAAATACTGGAGAGTTGTAGTTGGGGATATTACACATCTTGGATATAAATTATCTGATTTTAGGTGTTTCCTAGCATCAAAGACCCCATTCTTGAGAGTACATTACTCTTTGTGGACACAGCTCCTACCATGACTGTTAAAAAATTGGGCATTCATTATGATAATGTGTTAATGAAGAGGGTGAATACTCTACAGTATATGTTCACCAGGACCTCAGGGTTCCTTTTCTCACGTTTCCCAGGAGTCTTCTGACTATTCACATTCCTTTATATTTTTATTTTTTCTGAAGATTTAGAAGCATAGGGGATTGGATTTAGTGAAGTCCAAACTGTAAGACCTTGGCAGCCTGAGCTGAAGAAACAAATACTCCGAATTCCATGTCAGGAGAACAAAAGTATTTATAGAGAGTGGAATGCAAGTGTTTCAAAGCCAAGGAGAAAAACGGAGCCCTTAAGACCTACAAGAGCTGAAAGGTCAGGGGAAACAGCAAGACACCGGGACAAGAAAAACTTTGATAACTTTTGTAGTTTTTCAGGTTCAGGGTTTTTTACGGTGGCTTGGGCATATGTAAAAGAATGAGAGAGGGATACCTATTTTAGATACCTCATGTAAATGAAATTATATAATAACTGTCCTTCTGTGACAGACATGTCACTTGGTATAATGCCCTTCAGATTCATCCATGTTGTTGTATGTGGTAGGGTTGCCTTCTTTTTAAAGGCTGAACTGTATTCTATGGTATGTACATACCACATTTTCATTATCCAGTCTTTCATTAATGAAAATTTACATGGTTTCCACAGCATGGCTGTGCAATGCACATAGAAGTGCAGATACCTTTATGGTTGAACTGATGGTTACAGAGTGGTATGTCTCTCAATTGGGATTTATACTCTGGAATCTTGGAATATTCTCTATCATCTGATTGCATAAAATCAATCAAATCACTGTCAAAGCCAGGCTCTATTCCTTTTGAGTGGCACTGACACAGCATCTGAAATTTGAACCTGAGTAGAGACTGTAACAGAAGAAGAGAACATTAAGCTCAGTTTCTCTTGGAAGATGATCTGTCATCAATGAAGTTTGGCTACTTTGCTATGTCTTCCCTCTTGGGATTCCCCTTGCACATTAGTGTATTAAAGCTACTGAGGAGTTCTGTGTTAAGAAACCTATTAACCAATGTTACCCAAAGGAATTTAACCCCTGAACACTTTTCTCATTTTTAAATTCTCATTTCCAACTTAACATTTAGAAAGTTGAACTTATTACTTTGTTCCACAAACAGGCCTCCTTCTTCCATAAGTTTTCCAATATGATGAAATTACTTTCTCAGTCTCTACATTCAAAATCTTGAACCTTCTATTTCATTCTTCAAAATTCCTCAAAAAATTTTATGTTTTCATTTATTCCCTCTATTTTTTTTTTACCAAAGCTTTAAAGGACTTGAAGGGAAGACTGCAATTAATTTATTTTGGATCTCCTTTGAACCTTAGAAAGTTGCACTACTTGTGAAGGTCAAGGTTGTCATGAATGCCCCTTCCATACATTTATTGATACTGCTGCTAGGTGTATTAGCTACAGCAAAGGCTTAGCTATAGTATAGCTTAGTATAAAAAAGACTCCCAGAATACATTGGGTTAAACAAGATATTAGTTTATTTTACTCTCATGTGATACTCTGGTCAGTCTAGGTTGGCTACACAGGTATGGTCTGTTAGGATATTGGGGGATTCATGTTTCCTCTAATATAATTTAAACATGGTCCTCATCTACAAGGTTGAAGCTGAATTATGTGTGGTATCTTCATAGGAAGAGGAAGAGCCAAAAACCAAGAAGACAGTTTATCTTCAAATTAAAGATGACTTTGGAAGTGGCACATGTCACAGAAGTTACCAAGATTTGGTCACATGGTCGAATTTAGCTGTGACCAGAAAGACTGGGAAATGCATTGCTTAGGTTATTGACCATATATGCAGGAAGAGAAGCTTGAGACAACTAATATTCATTCATTCATTCATTCATTCATTCATTCATTTACTCTGTCAGTCATTATTTATTATTTATTTATTCAGTTAATATATTTAAGTACCTACACTGTGTTATTCTGTTTTCTGAAAAAAGGCCCTTACAAATATTAATAAATGAGGAGTGTTTTAAACTCCCTTACATTTTGGGGAGATGTTCTTGGAATGGGGACTTCTTAATCTTTTTTTTTAAGTATATTTTATTGATTATGTTATTATAGTTGTCCCAATTTTTTCCCCTTTCCACCCCTTTTCCAATATCCCCTTTCATTCATTGGTTGTGCATATAAGTTCTTTGACTTCCCCAGTTCTTATATTATTCTTAACATCCTCCTGTTTATTTTGAACCTACCAATTATGTTTCTTAATCCCTGGGCCTTTATTTTCATTCTCCCTCTTCTCTCTCCCAGATGATAACCCTCCCAATGATCCCCATTCCTATGATTCTGTTCCCATTCTGGTTGTTTGCTTAGTTTGTTTTTGTTTTACAGGGTCAGTTGTTGATAGTTGTGAGTTTGTTGTCATTTTAATGTTCATAGTTTTGACATTCTTCTTTTTCTTAAATGAGTTCCTTTAACACTTCATGTAAATGTTACATTTCATGTAAAGGGCTTAGGGACGATGAAGTCCTTTTAGCTTTAGCTTGTCTGCAAAGCACTTTATCTGCCTTTCCATTCTAAATGATAACTTTGCTGGATGGAGTAATCTAGATTGTAGGTCCTTGCTTTTCATCACTTTGAATACTTCTTGCCAGCCCCTTCTTGCCTGAAAATTTTCTTGTGAGAAAGTCTGTGAATGTCTTATGGAAATTCCTTTGAAGGTAACTCTCTTCTTTTTTCTTGCTGCTTTTATAGTCTCTATTCTTCACCTTTGTCATTTAAATTATGATGTGTCTTGGTGTGGTTCTCTGTGGGTTCAACTTGTTTGGAACTCTCTGTACTTCTTGGACTTGTATGTCCTGTATTTTCTTTGCAAGATTAGGGAAGTTTCTTTTCATTATTTTTTCAAATAAGTTTTCAATTCTTTGCTCTTGCTCTTTCTCTTCCCCTCCAGGCATCTTTATAATTCAAATGTTGACATGTTTGGAGATATCCCAGAGTCTTCTTATACTATCCTCATTGTTTTGAATTCTTATTTCTTCTTTCTCTTCTGGATGAATGTTTATTTCTTTCATATGTTCCAAATTGTTGATTTGAATCCCAGCTTCCTGCCCTTCACTGTTGGTTCCATGTGGATTTTTCTATATTTCACTTCATGTAACCTCTATTTCTTCCTTTATGTTTTTGTGGTACTCAGTGAGTTCTTTGAGCATCTTTATCACTTGTGTTTTGAACTCTTCATTTGATAGGTTGACAATCTTCATTTCTCTTAGTTCTTTTTCTGGAATTTTGTTCTGTTTTTTCATTTGGGCCATATTTCTTTATCTCCTCAATTTGGCAGCCTCCCCATGTTTGTTTCTATGTATTATGTAGGACTGCTTTGACTCCCTATTAAAGGCACCCAAATAGATGATGGTGGCTTCTTTAAGTCCTTGGTTATGAGATTCCCATCCAGTTCAATTTTCTGAAAGCCCTGAGTGTTATTTATTTTGAGATTTAGTTTTAATTCTTTTTGTGATTGTGTGAGAAGCCAAAGTGTGTCTACCTATGACCCCATCTTGATGGGAAGTTCTAATCTTTCTTATCAACAAGGTTACCTCCCTGGAAGTGCTCACCCTTCCTGCACATCAAAGGAGATTCCTTCTAGTGGTTGAAAAACATTGTTTGGAGGGAACCTTGCTGAATGGGATGTAATCTTTCTTTCCTTGTGAAATATTTGTAATTAGAAGAAAAAGGTAGGCCAAGTTCTTTAGTAGCAGTTTCACAATTGTTTCTATTTCATGTTCTAATATCCCTTACCTAGTAAATTGCAATTTTAATTGCCTCCAGAATCTGTCATCTATTGCCCAGGCTATGGGGAGTTGGTCAATAGCTATGCATGAATTAGGGTGTAATAGATCTGTCAAGACAAAAAGTCAGATGTTTCCATATCAAACATATAGTTTTACGTTGTCCATTTTTGATGAGAATTCCTTCACGCACAAAAGATGAAAGCCTCACATATTACTTACTTACTTTCTTTCTTTTTTTAAAAGATTTTATTATTTTCAGAGAGAAAGATAGGGAGAGAGGCAGAGAAGGAGAGAAACATCAATGTATGGTTACCTTTCACCTGCCTCCAGCTACAGACCTGGCTGGAGACCTGTCTTGCAACCTGATTATGTGCCCTGGCTGGGAATTGAACCAGCAATCTTTGGATCTTCAGGCCAGTGCCCTATCCACTGAGCTACACCAGCCAGGGCACATTTTACTTTCTCATTCTTCCTCTCTAAGATGCCTTGGTAGTTTCTAGAAAATCTGCTAACCTCTTACAATCTACATTTCTGCAATGGAGAACTAACAATAATTCATTTTATGATGTTAGTAATATACTCTCTCTCTCTTTTTCTCTTTTACTTCTACTTCCCCTCTTCTCTTAATCCTTTTTTTTGGGGGTCAAGGTTCAGCAAAGTCCATGCCACATTTTATCAGCACTGAACAACTAATTATTATTATCCTAACAAATAAGAAGTGAACATTGTGTAATGCCCCACACTTAAAAACATAATTCACATTAGTAATTACCATTTATTAGGTACTTCATCTGTGTTGGATACTGCCATGATGTAGCACAGAGTAGGCCTATGTCACCATGTGATGGTGCTTACACAAATCTCTTCTAGCCATTCTTACCACCCTGAAAGAGTTTTATCTTCATTTTACAATTAAGGAAAATGAGGCATTGACATGTTACTCAATGTACCAAGGTTACAAGCTAGAAACATGCCTGAGAGTCCCTTCTTGTGAGATTTGAAACCAAAGAATCAGTTTTGTTATTTGAATTGTTTCTTTCTCAGTAGCATTTAATATTCAGTGTTTATTTGGCTTCTCTTCTAAGTTGCTTTTTTTTTTCT
Organism: Noctilio leporinus; assembly: GCA_004026585.1. Classification (NCBI taxonomy): domain Eukaryota; kingdom Metazoa; phylum Chordata; class Mammalia; order Chiroptera; family Noctilionidae; genus Noctilio; species Noctilio leporinus. Next base: position 249,451 of record PVIW01000874.1, on the reverse strand, counting down.
TTTGGTCCAATCGAAATGTTTCAGAGATCCTGGTGTCACCTACTATGATTTGTACTGAATATCAGCACAACACTGTTAATCCAAAGATTCCTTTCATTCGCAATAGTTATTCTTTTCTAAAAGCAGAAGGTTAAAAGCATACCAGGAAGAACAGTGAAGAGGAATATAATATAAACATTTCCTTTTTCCCCATCTATCCTCTATTTATTTGACAAATATTTAAGAAGTCTATTACCTATTGGGCCCCATAGGTGTGGTCGTGGACCACAGCAGTGAATAAGATACAGCTGCTGCCATGGAAAGCTTCCAGTCCAGTGGAGGAAACAGCTAGGAAACATCTGATACAATGCAAAATGGCAAGTGTGGGGATGAAATGAAATTTGTGTTGCTCCTGAAACACATAAGAGGAGATCGTCAATAGAGACTATGGAGGAGAAAAGTTTCTGATCTTGTCCTGATTATCTCAGGGGTCACACTCTTTGCTTCATTACTATAAGAACAAACATTTTGGGTCACTGCCTCAGTTAGCAGAGGTATTAATGTAAGCATGGATGGCTGGGTTCTTTGCTAGGAATCATATTTGGTCTTGGTGTTATTAGCATTAGAGATACAATAAAGAGCCTACTAAGTATCACTCTAAGTAAAGGCTTTTTGTAGAATATTCACTTAATAAACAGTAGCTGTTTATAAAGAAATTCATACAACCAAGCATGCTTAATCTATGAGGCAGTAATATACTCTGTTTCCCAAAATAAATGAAGTTAACATTTTTTTTTAAAGATTTTATTTCATTATTTTTAGAAAGAGGGGAAGGGAGAGAGGCAGAGAGGGAGAGAGACATCAATGTATGGTTGCTTTTCACCTGCCTCCAGCCACAGATCTGACTGGAGACCTAGCTTGCAACCTGGTTATGTGCCCTGGCTGGGGAATCGAACCTGCAACCTTTGGGTTCGCAGGTCGGCACCTTACCCACTGTGCTACCAGCCAGGGCCCTGAAGTTAACATTTTTGCTTGTCTTCATCTGGGACCTGTAAAATTCATATTTGCTCAGTCTTAAGCCACCTGCTTTTCTCAAGCTGAACATTTTATATGAGCAATTATGGTTTCATTTACCACCTACAAGGCAATCATATCTCCAAACTAATTTTTCTGTTGTGTTCCAAATCTATATATGTATCTAATTGCCTAGTGGACATTTCCCCGGGGCTATTCCACAACCTCTCAAATTTACCATGTACAAAGCTTTCATTATAATTCATAATGACTCCTGTGCTTCCTTAGCTTATTGAATGGAACCACTATGAATCCATTTGCACAAGGCAGAGACCTAGAATTAATCCTTAACTTTCTCTTTCACCTTGCCAAATCCTCCCAATAGCTAACCTACACCATGTAGATTTGAAGTCCCAAGTAGCTCTTGACTCCTCCGTTCACTTCTTTTATGCCCATTGTCATTACTCTACTTAAGGCTACCATCATGCCCCATTTTGCAGTAGTTGCCTAATTATTTTCCTGACTCTTAACTGGCCTATAATGCAGCCAGAATATTCATTTTGCAAAACAAATCTGGACCATGTCACCACCTATTCTAAATATTTAATAGCTTTCCATTGCATTTTGTATACAACGCTATCTCCTCCATAGAATTTATAAGTAAGCTGACCATATGTCTCACTTTTCTGGAATAGTCTTAATTTATGCTTGTTATTTCAACATAATTATTAACAGGCTCTTCTTTCCATCACAAGTGTGTCCTGGTTGGTCAATAAATTATAAGGTCACCCTATTTATAAAGCTTTGCATTATTTGTGTTTTGCATACTTCTCTCTTCTTGTCTCTCACTTAAACTCTGTTTCAGGCTCACTAATATATTCCAATGCTTCTGGTACACCCTTTATTTTGCTTCCAGACTATTGTCCATATACTTCTATCCTCCTGGGACACTTGTCATCTTTCAACCCTGGTCATGGCTGCTCATTCTTTGGGTCACAGCTTAGTTTAGTTATAGGTCTGATCTGTCATTGCTCAGACCACCAGTATTTTTTATTTTTAATTTTATTGCTGTTGTATTGCATCCATCCCCTTTTTGCTACCCTCTGTCCCCCTCCCCACCCACCCATTCCCCCCAAAGTCAATCCCACCTGTTGTCCATGTCCATGATTCCTTTATACTAGGTTCTTGTCTAAGTTGTTCCCCTTTCTTGCCTCTGTCTCCCCCCTCCCCCCAGCCCCTTTCCCCCTGACCACTGAAGGCCTATTCCTTGTATTCATATACTTGGTTCTGTTTTGCTTGTTGTTAGTTTTGCTCATTATTGTCCTGTATTGTCCTGGGTGAGACCATATGATATTTATCCTTCACTGACTGGCTTATTTCACTAAGCATAATACTCTCCAGTTCCATCCATGTTGTTGCAAAGGGTACAAGTTCCTTCTTTCTTTCTGCTATATAGAATTCCATTGTGTAAATGTACCAAAGTTTTTTGATCCAATCATTCACTTATGGGCACTTAGGCTGTTTCCAGCACTTGGCTATTGTAAATAGTGCCACTATGAACATAAGTGTACATAGGTTCTTACGAATTGGTGTTTCAGGATTCTTTGGGTATAGTCTAAGTAGTGGAATTGCTGGATCAAAAGGCAGTTCCATTTTTAGTTTTTTAAGGAAACCCCATACTGTTTTCCACAGTGGCTGCACCAGCCTACATTCCCACCAACAGTGTATGAGGGTTCCCTTTGCCCCGCATCCTCGCCAACACTTGTTGTTTGTTGATTTGCTGATGATTGCCATTCTGACAGGTCAGACCACCAGCATTTTTGCCTTCAAGGGTTTTAGCACATTGAAGACTAATTATGTATATATTTGTCTGCAGCCAGCACTCTACAATAAACTCTATGGCAGGGATCAGGACTGTTTTGTTCATATTTTCCCCTGTTTTGTTTCTGTTTTCCCAGTCACACAGTAGGTGCTTAGTAACTATTTGATAAGTAAATGAATGAATTTGAGCATATAAGAATGCCTGCCTTGGCTGGTGTGTCTCTTCACACCATGTCCCTCTCCTTTCTTGGAGAGTGGATAAAAACTTTACTTTCTCCCTCTCAAAAAAAGAAAAACAAAGTGCCTACCAGCGTATCAACATATCTAGGCTCTCAAGTGTAGAGTGGATAGGTATAAGGAGCTTAATAGTCAGCAAGACTAAGGGGCGGGCCATTTGTGTTACCTGTACAGTAGACCACACAGTACCCACCAGGAATATCTTTTCTCCTCCTGGCAGCCAGAATAAACTTTTTAAAGTGTGAGTTTTACTTATATCTACAAAAGACTGGTGGTTGGGGCATGAGATTTCAGGATATACACTTGCCTTCTTCCCTTCTACTCCTAGGTCCCTTATTCTGCTAAGAAAAACCCAAAATGAGCTCAAGGCAAGTTGTTTGTAGCATTGTAAAGTGTCAAGTGGTTTGGTGCTCTTGCTCCGCCACTTCTTATGTTCTGTCTCTCTAGGGCACCAAGCTAGGTTGCGGAAGGGAATTCTAATCTTCTATGAAGATATTCAGACCCATAGCTTTGCTTCCTAGTTGCTCTCTTGGTTATATCCTGATCACATTTGTATTTGTTCTGATTAGGCACAGGAAGAGCAGGGATCCACAAACCCTGGCCTGTGGGCCAAATCTAGTCTGCTCCCTGTTTTTATAAATAAAGATTTATTGGAATACAGCAATGACTCTTCACTTGCATACTATGGAAACTTTCTGTTGTGGCAGGGTTGAATGTTTGCATTGAAAACCTTGTAGCCTGAAAAACCTAAAATATTTACAATCTGACCCTTTATAGTAAAAGATTTCTGCCTCTTGGTCTTGTGTCCCAGCCTAGGAGACCTTGGGAAGAGTCTAGGAGCTTGATACTTCAAATGTGGTCTGTAGACTAGAAACATCAACATGAAGGATGTAATTATGAATACTACTCCCAGGTCTATTACACCAGAAACTATCTTAATAAGATGTCCAGGTGATTTGTGTGTACATTGAAATTAAAGGATGCTGATCTAGGTGTCTCAGGAAACTGAGGAGAACCCCTACCAAACCACTCACTTTTGAGAAGCATTGTTTCTCAAGTTTGGTGGGGGGTGGCCTAAGATTTATGTGTTTCAAGAGAATCACTATGAAACCAAACCATGTTTCTTTTTTTTTTTAAATTTTATTGTTGTTGTATTACATCCATCCCCTTTTTGCTCCCCTCTGTCCCCCCACCCACCCACCCATTCCCCCCAAAGTCAATCCCACCTGTTGTCCATGTCCATGGTTCCTTTATACTAGGTTCTTGTCTAAGCTGCTCCCCCTCTTTGCCTCTACCTCTCCCTCCCCCCTACCCTGTTCCCCTGACCACTGAAGGCCTATTCCTTGTATTCATATACTTGGTTCTGTTTTGGTTGTTGTTAGTTTTGTTCATTATTGTCCCGTAAGAGGTGAGATCATATGATATTTGTCCTTCACTGACTGGCTTATTTCACTAAGCATAATACTCTCCAGTTCCATCCA